>JAURVB010004311.1:0-40334 GCA_033002965.1 Piper betle
CTTTGAATGTATATGTGTATGTGCATTCCTTTGCTATGTGTTTTATATTTGATTTTATGTATGATTCTACAAGAACAAGCATGTTACCGTCAACCAGATTCCAGTACATGTACATGTTATGAAAGATTGAATATGATGATGAAAGTTGAAGAATGATGAGGCATGCCACCGTTGACCAGATTTCGGTGCTTGTATGTATTTAAGAATTTAAAGTATGTCTGACTAGTTATGTATATACGTATGATTTTTATGAATGATTTTCATTGGCAATTGAGTATGTATGTATGGCTGTATGAATTTGTGGGTTGTTGATTGATTATGTATGTATGAATGATTTTTGTTGGCTGTTGAATGGTTCCGGCCTATGTTTTTGAAATTTTGATCTAAGTTTGTATGTTTGTAGTTAATTTTTTTAAACATATCATTTCGGTCTTTCATTAGACTTAGAGTATTGAGATGTCTGGGTGGTATCAGAGTGAACCCGATTTCATCTTAGATTGAGTGGATCAAAAACCTATTGGGGTACAATCCTGTTTATGTATTTAGTATGTTTATGACTTTAGTCTATTTATATTTTCGAGGATGAAAATTCCCAAATTGGGGATAATGTAAGATCTCAAAAATATCTTAGGCATTTTACCTCAAAATAAGTGTTCAATATTATTAAATTAAGGTAATTTAATAATATTTATATATTCATTTCCATAAGTTTTATGGATTGATTTTTCGTATTTCGAGTGAGTATGCATTTATGACTGGACTTCTCATATGTCGAGGATATATTTATGACTTATGACCTTTCAGCTTTGTTTTCATGTCTGTATAAGTATATCTTCCTCAGTCGAGTTGGGAGAACTTCTATGTGTGTGATGTGTGTTTTTGTATATGAGTATGTTACCTGTGCATCACTTTCGTATGTTTTATGTGTGCTTCTCTGAATGTATATGTGTATATGCATTCCTTTGTTATGTGTTATATGTTTGATTTTATGTACGATTCTACGAGAACAAGCATGTTACCGTTGACCAGATTCCGGTACATGTACATGTTATGAAAGATTGAATATGATCATGAAAGTTGTAGTATGATGAGGCATGTCACCGTCAACCAGATTCTGGTGCATGTATGTATTTAAGAATTTATAGTATGTATGACCAGGTATGTATGTATGTATGATTTTCATGAATGATTTTCATTGGCAGTTGAGTAGTATGTATGTATGCATGTATGTATGTCTAAATGAATTTGTTGGTTGTTGATTGATTATGTATGTATGAATGATTTTTGTTGGCCGTTGAGTGGTTCCGGCCTATGTTTTTGGAAATTTGATCTAAGTTTGTATGTTAGTAGTTAATTTTTTAAACATCTCATTTCGGTCTTTCATTAGACTTAGAGTTTTGAGGTGTTTGGGAATTAACTATTAACATAAAAACTTAGATCAAATTTCCAAAAACATGGGCCGGAACCACTCAATGGCCAACAAAAATCATTCATACATACATAATCAACCAACAAACAACAAAATCATTCTGACATACATACATACTCAACTGCCAATGAAAATCATACATACATATTGTAAATTCTTAAATACATACATGCACCGGAATCTAGTCGACGGTGACATCCCTCATCATACTTCACCTTTCATCATCATATTTAATCTTTCATAACATGTACATGTACCGGAATCTGGTCAACGGTAACATTCTTGTTCTCATAGAAGCATACATAAAACCAAGCATATAACACATAACAAATGAATGCACATACACATATACATTCAGAGAAGCACACATAACACATACCAAAGTGCTGCTGCGAAACCCACGATTCGAGTTAGGGTTTTATATTCAGAACCGGTCGGTTCGACCATTATTTCAGATTCAAGTGAGTTTCAGAACACGTGTACTAAGCCGACGCTAGTTGTGTGTATGAGCTATGAGGGGCATGCGTACCCAAGAATATGATGATAACGTCATGAACACAGCAGAACAGAATGAGTTATCAGAATATTTGAGAGCATGCTAGTTATTTTTTCTTTTTATATACAGTCAACCGTAGAATTAGATTGAGGTTGTTACTGTGTTAGGATGCGTTACGGGCAATTTGGGTGGGTTGATAGTCCTAGAGCATATCATTATGACGTTTCGGTCATTGTTTTATTTTTTAGGATTTTCCCCGATTTTCTGGATTTTTTTTTAGGATTTTCTACGACTCAGTTATTATTCTTGACTCGAGACGGAGTCGAGCCAAGTAATATTTACAAGTTTTCCACCCAACCATTTCTTCTCCTCCCCCGACACTTTCCCCTTCCAAACCCTAGCTGCCCCCATTGTTTGGTGCCGCCACCGCCGGTGCCGTCGTCCCCTTGTCAGTATGTATGACTAGGTATGTATGTAGATGATTTTCATGATTGATTTTCATTGGCAGTTGAGTATGTATGAATGTATGCATGTACGTATGTCTAAATGAATTTGTTGGTGGTTGATTGATTATGTATGTATGAATGATTTTTGTTGGCCGTTGAGTGGTTCCAGCCTATGTTTTTCGAAATTTGATCTAAGTTTGTATGTTAGTAGTTAATTTTTGAACATCTCATTTCCGTCTTTCATTAGACTTAAAGTTTTGAGATGTCTGAGAATTAACTATTAACATAAAAAATTAGATCAAATTTCCAAAAACATGGGCCGGAACCACTCAACGGCCAACAAAAATGATTCATAGATAAGTAATCAACCAACAAACAACAAATTCATTCAGACATACATACAAGCATACATACATACATACTCAACTGCCAATTAAAATTATTCATGAAAATCATACATACATATATACCTGCTCATACATACTGTAAATTCTTAAATACATACATGCACCGTAATCTGGTCGCATGGTGACATCCCTCATCATACTTCAACTTTCATCATCATATTTAATCTTTCATAACATGTACATGTACCGGAATCTGGTCGACAGTAACATTCTTGTTCGCGTAGAATCATACATAAAACCAAACATATAACTCATAACAAACGAATGCACACACATATACATTTAGAGAAGCACACATAACACATACCAAAGTGATGCTGCGAAACCCACGATTCAAGTTAGGGTTTTATAATCAGAACCGGTTAGTTCGACCGTTATTTCCGATCCAAGTCAATTTCAGAACACGTGTACAGAGGCGACGCCAGTCGCGTGTATGAGCTACGAGGGGCATGCGTACCCAAGAACATGATGATAACGTCATGAACATAGCAGAACAGAATGAGTTATCAGAATATATGAGAGTATGCCAGTTATTTTTTTCTTTTTATATATAGTCAATCGTAGAATTAAATTTAGGCAGTTTCCGCGTTAGGATGTGTGAAGGGCAATTTGGGTGGGTTGATAGTCCTAGAGCATATCATTATGATGTTTCGGTGATTGTTTTATTTTCTAGGATTTTTCCCGATTTTTCTGGATTTTTGTTGTTTTTTGGATTTTCTAAGACTTAGTTATTATTCTTGACTCGAGACGGAGTCGAGTCAAGTAATATTTACAAGTTTTCCACCCAACCATTTGTTTTCCTCCGTCGACACTTTCCCCTTCCAAACCCTAGCTGCCCCCACTGTTTGGTGTCGCCACCGCTAGTGTCGTCGTCACCTTGCCACCGGGCATCGCCGCCTAGCCCGCCATGGCGTCACTGTGCCTCCCCTACCAAGCCCGGCCACCATCTGGCCGATCGCGCTGCCGGCGACCATCACTGTCGTGATGCAGTTGTAGCCTCGACACCCTCGACCACCCAGCGACCTTCCCCAACCAGAGCAGAGCCCATCGCTGCCCAGGCTGGCCAGATCTGGCTACCCATAGCTGTTGGCCCTATTTTTGCCATTTTTCAGCGAGTCGCCGCCTCCGCAGACCTTGTTGATTCTGTAGACGCATCTGGCTTGCCGAGCCGGTTCCAATAATACCAGATATGACCCTATCCAGCTAGTAGATGCCACCGGTGATTGCCGCTGGAAAATCGCAGGAGAGCTGCCGGAAACCCACTAAAGCCGCCTGACAACCACCAGGATTTGCCGGAAAACTCGATTCACTGGAGTTCGCCAGATCATCCGCAGAGCTGATCCAGTCGATCCCGATCGAACTTTGGATGATGATGAGTGGCGAATTCGAGCTCCGAGGCACGACGAAACCCTAGTCGTCGCTGATTGCCGATGACATGAGGTATAATTACCTTCGAGTTAGTTATTTAAAAATAATGATTGTTAGTACAGAATGCTAGGATTGAATAATAGTCATGATAAATGTATGAGTATGAGTGTAGTGATGATTGCATGATGCAATTAATTGGGAATGAATAGTGAGTGATCTAATGAGGTAGATCGAGTTTGAGCGTGGTAATCGAGTATGACGTAAATTAGAAAAATTGTATAAAATTGGTATTAATAGGATGATTTAGAATTATTTTCACATTATGATTATTTGACTGTTGATGGATATTATTCATATTCTGTGTGATGTTCATTGAGTTTGATGCATTATTTAGTTAGCGGGCATTACTATTGTGCCAAGATATGTTGAGACAATAGTGCACAACCACCTGAGCCTAGCTGTTAGTATAAAGATATGTTGAGACAATAGTGGATTTATGATTTATATGATTAGGATCAGATTTTTTTCTACATCTAGGTAGCATGGTTGCCGACAGAGTTGCACAACCACCGACAGAGTTGCACAACCGCCGATCAAGTGCACAACTGCCGATCGAGTGCACAACCACCGACCAAGTTGCACAACCGCCGACCGAGTCACACAACCACTGCCGAGGAGCATAGCTGCCGTCTGAGATGCACTACCACCTACCGCAGATGCACTACTGCCGTCTGTGTATTGCTCATCCGCCGATCGAGTAGATTAGTTAGAGCTTAGTAGGGCCAGAACTTGAGGAACAAGATATAGCTACAATGGGATTAGCAAAACAGAGAAGAGTTGGGAAAAGTGAGGTTATTTGGATGAGATAGCATAGGATCCGACTTCACGCCTCTCTTGCAATCATTGACTTGACTTGACACCGTTGGGTCAGATGTATATTGCAAGATAACCCCATCAGGCACTGTTAGTGATAGTCTCATAGGAATGCGCATGGGCAGAATCAGTGAACATGATAGTATGACCTCTAGATGGGATTGTCACAATGATTAGACTGTGTAGATTGCATGATAGTATACCCATGGGCAACAACCAGCATACATAGATCAGATAGTTAGTAGACGGTCACACTCTGTTGAACCCATTTAGCAATTGGCCAGTAGACGATAGGAGTTTGACTTGTATTAGAGTCTTGGGCATAGATAGAGGGTTAGTGAGGAAGTGTCCATTAGAAGGATAGCGAATCCCTTGTGTTTCACCAACACAATTAGGTTCTCACCTTGAACCATAGGTTTGAGCCCTACCCTGAGTATAGAAGTACCTTCATGGTACTGATTAGGGTTTACAGTGCAGGTTGATGTTTGCAGACCGACCTTCTGATGAGGATTTCACCCCAGCATGAGAGTGATGTAGACAGAGACATCAGACAACACAGACCATTCTGACTAGACCGTGATATCAGTGTATGCTCATCTTCATTAATAGCTTTGCCTGAGAGTCTATGTAACACCCTGTTTCGGCTCACCCGTGAACCGACCCGGAAATGTCACTGGCGACCGAACCGTTCGCTAATCTACTCGATTCGGTTAAGCCGACCAGGATCTACTCTCGGTGTTTCAAGATGGAGATGCAAATGTGAAATGCATGAATGGGAACAATTGGGTTCTAACGCGGTCCTACATGCATGCTATGATGTACAAGCAAAATAAGACAAAACAACAAATGCGAAACCAAAAGAAAATATATACTATTTTATAAAAATACGATAACACATAATAATCTACCCTGACATTCAACCATTATCTCATTCGTTTTTACCTGAGCCGAGTCTGAACTCCAAGGCTCCCTACTCATTCATATTTATCCAATTCATTTCATATCAAGCAATTTATCTAAACAAACACATCAAAATTATCATTCACGTAGCAATAACACACCGTCATTATAGATTACACGCGGCAGGTACATGTGTGCGCGGTTCCGTGCTGCTCCTCCGCAGTCCCGACAGCTTTCATCGCTCGCATTCCTCACCTACATATATATAGAAAAACCGTCAGTAACGAGTGTTACCGGCCCGGAAAATAACTAATATCAATCTGGCACAGGAGAGCAAACTCTCCTGTTGAATGAAAACCATATACTTCCTCAAGAACTCTCATCAGGGCACATACGGGAGCCGTCGCCCTCGGGTCGACAGCGTCCCCCTATCTTTCACATTCTCATGCCTCGGCCATTTCTCTATTGCTTCTCGCGTCAAATCTCATTCCTTTCCGCCCTCTGCACCTTCCATATTACTCCTGGCCTTGAGCACGAAGGCCGAGTACTCTCAGGCAGTCGCCTTCAGTACCCTTTGAAACCACAAGTCTAGACATGCGCTGCAATGCAGTACCCGTGAACCTCCACACTTCTCCGGGTTTGAGGAACTCAAAGGTGGAGTTGTCAGGATCCCTCGGGAATGAAACGGCCCGCACACCATTCCAGAGCCCACTGTCGACACACACGTGCCCGCTCGCGTAGCACGGTAGTCGGATTTCCCTCATTCAGTCTCTCACAAAAACACGAAAACTATACATATATATAGGTCTGGGTTGGGATTTATACAATAGGCCCGAAGGCAACGTGAGCTGGATCTGAAGTTCGAAAACAAACTCGAGGGATCTCATCCTCGAGGGTTATTAATCCGGAAAATCGTTGGCTAAATGGCCCGAGTTAAGTGGGATTCGATAAAACGCCACTTAACTCGTCCTGCACATAATAAATCAAATACACAAGAGAGTAGCGTAAATCAGAGAACGAGTCCTAAACGGACCTGGTAGAAGCTCCAAACGGGTCCACGCGCCTAGGCGGCGAGCTCCTACACCGTACCTACACAATCAAGCTAAAAACTAACGCCCGCATGATGAATCACACATCCTATAGCATACACACACAATCAACACAATCACGCATCAATCAACACACATCAACCTATATCAATTCTAGCAAGTCTACTTAGGTTAGTTTGCATTAATCATGATCATTACCTAGTTACCCTAATTGGTTTCTTAACCTCCATTTTTAACACCACTTAATCAACAATTTCATATTTTATCCTTAATCAAATCTACATTTATATATATTATTATAACACACAATTCACCAATCCTAGCATGTAATTCTAATAATCAATACTTTAAAAAAATTAAATTAAAATAAATTATACCTTGCATCGTCGAAAATCGGCGACGGCTAGGGTTCCCGTTTCGTGGCTCGAAACTCGAATTCGGCGCCTAGCGGCGTCCGAAGTCCGATCAGATTGGACCGGGTGCGTTCGGCGGATGATCCGGCGAATTTCCCACGAATCCAATTTTCCGGCGGTTCCGGCGGTTTTCCGGCGAGTGTCGGCGGTTTTCCGGCGGATTCCGACGGTTTTCCGGCGATGATTCGGGACAGGGCAATCAGGGGGTCTATCGGCACCAGCTCGACGAGCTCGGTCCGATGGTGGTGTCAAACAGGGTAACCGAGGCGGCGATGGCCGTCGACGGCGGCGTCGAAAATGGGCGGCGGCGGCGGCGTGCTCCGATCGGGGCTCCGGCCGGCCTCGACGGCGCTCGGGATGGTGGGGGAAATGTCGGCGACGGCGAGGGGGTGGTCGTCGGGGTCACAGCGGCGGCGGCGCGGCCCGGACGGCGGCGGAATCCGGCTCGAAGTGGCGGCGGCCGAGGTGGTTTCGTGGGGCGATTCCGGCGTCGTGGCGGCGAGACGGTGGCCGGGGTGGGTCGTGGCGGCACGGCGACGGCACGGCGGGGCGGGGCGGCGTTGATCGGCGGCTGTACGACGTCGGCGGCAGCGGCGGCGGCGACGAGCACGAGGGGCGGCGAGGGTTTGGGTGAAGAAGGGTCGGGAGGGAGAAAAATACCCTCAATGGCAGTTTCGTAAATAAGTATTGACTCGATTCCTACTCGAGTCAAAATAATATCTAGTTCGTAATAAATTCCAAAAAAAATCTAGAAAAATATGGAAAAATTCCATAAAATAAAACAAACACAACAACATCCAAATGACATGCTCTATAACTAATAACCCACCCGAATATAATCCAACGCGTCCTAACGCGTTATTCGGCCTAAAACTATTTCTACGATCAAACATATAAAAAGAAAAAAATACTGCATACTTTCATATATTCAGATAACTCGTATCTCACCATCTTCTCGACGTTATCATCATATATTCAGGTACACCTGACTCTCATCGCTCATAACTCACGGCTGGTCTCGACTCAGCACGCGGTTCATGAAACTGACTCGACTCGAACCAACGGTCGAACCGACTGGTTCGGTAACGTAAAACCCTGACTCGAGTCACGGGTTTTACAGTCTACCACAGCGGTAATAGTCATGTGAGTCAAGATTAGTACTACAAATCGGTGCAGGACGGCAGGTCACACACCACTGATGAGCATACGAGACACGTGTCAAACCTTACTATGAGTCCCCGTAGACTTGGGGGAGACAGTGGTTCTTTGATTCGCTTGAACCCCCGCCTGTTGAGAAGTGTGTAACTAGTACGGTATCAAGAAACACTTGCCTACAGTTAGCTGATTGAACTAGAACTACTTGGGAGCCGTTTCTGAGATTTGTCATTGATTGACTGTTCCACAACCTGATTACATGTGGCATAGTAAATCGTTGTGACCTCAGAGACAAGTTCATAGACGTACTGATATTTTGGCCACCCAGTATGCTACATAGGGATTTCATCTTCCCTGCCATTTGCATGATACCCTGACCTTATTATAGATCAGAGTGACATACCTATGTAGCAGATTTTTCTTAGCTTAGAGGAGTTCCCCCATTTACCTGGCGTCAGATACCACATGTGAGGATAAGATGTCACCTTTCGAGAGTTCTAGAGCAGTGTGACTAGATTTCCACCAGATTCAGTTTTCTTTCCTATAACCTAGAGATGTCAGACAGAGTAGAGTTTCCACTTGAGGATTTCCACTCACCCCTTTGTATATGTCAGTTCTACTATCAGTTTACCCAGATGATTGAAATGAGTATACATTGCCCAGAGCACATCCCACAGACCAGATGCAGACACTACAACCCGATGCAGAGTATGTTATGATACTTCTTGAGACATGCTGTGTATGTACAGGTGTTCTCGCCTCCTTTCAGTAGTAGTTAGTGGTAGTATAAATAGCCACTAGAGCCATAGTATACAGTAGAGTCATAGCAGCTCTCCTTGTTCTCTTATAGAATAAAGTGAGATACTTGACTCAGAACCGAGTCAAGTAGGACCCCGTGAGCGGTCTAGTTCCTTATACAAGGACACTTGAGAGTTGGACCTAGCCTAGCGATAGTGAGCTGTGCAACTCATTAACCTATACATCGTACCTAGCAGGAAACTCATAGCATACCTTAGGATGGCTGTAGGACCAAAGATAGAGTTTCCTGAGGGTATATGTAGTTGACTTTTCACATAGATGAGATCAGAGAGACACAGGTAGATGTTAGCAGGTAGGCCTTGCCCTGACATAGTCTTCTCAGATATAGCTCATATTAGAAGCTTGCGATACTCTAGAGTATCTGCTTGACCAACCCAATAGGCCCTTAAGGGTTACCTAGGATTTTCGCCTAGTTAGCGGTAGGGATCAAAACAAAAGAGAATCATGATAGTAATCTCAGAACATGCACAGACAACAGTAAGGATTAGGACAGAAGAAAAGGATGATGATAATGTCAGAATAGACATAGGAAGTATAGAATTCAAAATGTTTGAGATGGTTAGCATCACTAGCAGGATTCGCCATGTCAGCACAACAACAGTCAGTGAGCATGTCCATGACTATTAAAGAGTAGAGGATACAACTGATGTGTATCCAAGGTCTAGGTTTCAGTTTTAGTAGAACCTCCTTGAGTTGAAATTTGGAGGATGAAGTTTTTATAAGGAGGGAAGATTGTAAAACCAACGATTCGAGTTAGGGTTTTATATTCAGAACCGGTCGGTTCGACCGTTATTTCCGATTCGAGTCAGTTTCAGAACACGTGTACTGAGCCGACGCCAGTCGCGTGTATGAGCTATGAGGGGCATGCGTACCCAAGTACATGATGATAAACATCATGAACACAACAGAATAGAATGAGTTATCAGAATATATAAGAGTATGCCAAATTTTTTTTTTCATATATAGTGGATCTTAGAATTAGTTTTAGGCCGTTACCACGTTTGGACGCGTTACGAGCAGTTTGAGTGGGTTGATAGTCCAAGAGCATATCATTATGATATTTTAGTGATTGTTTTATTTTATAGGATTTTTCCAGATTTTTTCTGGATTTTTTTTAAGGATTTTCTAAGACTTAGTTATTATTCTTGACTCGAGACGGAGTCGAGTCAAGTAATATTTACAAGTTTGCCACCCAACCATTTCTTCTACTCCCCCGACACTTTCCCCTTCCAAACCCTAGCCGCCCCCACTGTTTGGTGCCGCCACCATCGGCGCCGTCGTCGCCTTGCCACCAGGCGTCGCCGCCTAGCCCCGCCATGGCGTCGTAGTGCCACCTTGACCAGGCCCGGCCACCATCTGGCTGCCCGGCCACCATCTGGCTAAAGCGACGTGAGGAAGCCGTGCTTCCGTCGCCGATCGCGCCACCGGCGACTGTTGCCGCTGCGATCCAGCTGTAGCCTCGACACCCTCGACCACCCAGCGACCTTCCCCGATCGGAGTGGAGGCCATCGCTGCCCAGGCCTGCCGGATCTAGCGACCCATCGCCGTCAGCCCTATTTTTTCCATTTTCTGGAGAGCTGCCACCTCCGCTGACCATGTTGATGCCGTAGACGAGTCGGGCTCACTGAGCCGGTTCCAATAGTACCGAATATGATCCCTATCCAACTAGTAGACGGCACCGGTGATTGCCGCCAGAAAACCACCAGAGAGGTGCTAGAAAACCACTTATTTAAAGACCACGAAAAAAAAAGGACACGGACCCTGTCTAGGAAGACCGAACCCAGTCTGGGAAGTGCCAAATGTGTTATATTCTTTACCCGGTTAATTATTTACCCGATTAAATAAAATACGGGTCTAGGGTTCTTTTCACATACCCTAGCTGTCATTTTCATTTTTATAAATTTGAAAGAGGACGTCATTTTTCACATACGGGTTTAAGGGGCATCTTCCTCACCTTAGCCGCCTAGCTCTCCTCTTCCTTACTGGGGCTTCTTCCTTACTTGGGTATCCTTCCTATCTCCCTCTTCTTAATTTTCTTGCATGCATATTCTTTTTAATTGGTAGTAAGTTTCTTGCATGCATATTCTTTTTAATTGGTAGTAAGCTTGTTAATCATGTAACTAAAGTCTCAAATTAACAAGAAAGCAAAGAACTAAACTAAACTGGAAAACTGAAATCCCGTCCATGGCTGACGGGTGCAAATTTTTGGCTAGATGGGCAACTGTAAACAAGTTTGCAAGGATTCCCCTCATACCCCCGAGGACCCCTTTGGTTGCTGGGTTGATGGGGTGGCTCGCAATGTCCCTGGTTTCTGGTGGGTGGCAGAATTGCAGCGGTGAATGGGCAGAGTTGCAAGGGTGATGGAAGTGGCGACATTCTGCTGTAATAGGTGCTGTAATGGACGTTCAGAGGGGTAGACACCGGTTGTGCCTCATCGATAGCATCACGGGCTCCTTGACAGGAGTTTAGGCCGCTGGAACAGTCCATAACGGATGACCTTCTCACCAGAATTCATGGTGGCGAAGTGCAGAAGTGGGAGAACAACCATACTCCATGCAACGTCCAAAGGTGTCCAATCTTTCCTGTTTTGATGCCAGCCTGAGGTTGTGAAACATCTGAATTGGAGCAAGGTGCAAGAAAGGAGGGGTCTTGAGGCTGGGAGAAGAGGAACATGCCTGGTTTGGTGTAGGACGGCATCTTGGATTGCTATTGTAAATCACGGACATGAGTCCTCCTCGCTTGCTGATTTTATCTTGTAGTTGATGCTTTGTTGGGTGCCAAGATAAGAGTTGGAGAAGGATGAACCTATTTTTGGAGAAGAGAAGAATGGCGACGGGAAGAAGAAGAAGAAGGGTGGTAGTTTTGTAAATATGGGTTGACTCAATACCGACTAGAGTTAAAAATAATTCGAACACGTAATAAATCTTTAAAGATAATTATTTTAATGGGTTATTAAATTATAGTCGGGTAGCAATCACTAGCGCTGAACCTAAATAGAATAATGAAAATAAATAAAGTTCGAAAAATTAATGAATCGAATAATTTAAAATAATCGTATTAATAATATTTTTGAATAATACAAATTATTTTAAATAATTTAATCAACCAACTTAATTAATTAAATTGTTATAAATAATAGTAGCGATAAAAAAATTATAACCATAAACTAAATCATCAAGATTGGGATTAAGTAATTATCGCCACAAAGGAAAATTAAATACTTGTTTATGGGTAATAATTATTTTATCAATTGTTGGGTATTACTTATGAATTAGATAATTAATTTAAAATGAAAAGTAGGACTTAAATGATTAAATCACATAAATAATGTAATATTTAATATTGTTGAATTTTAATAGTGATATATAATAAATTGGACATGGCAGATTTGACTCGCCAGCCAATTACGGACATGTTGGATTGGACTCACCAGTAGATAACGGACATGGCGGATTGGACTCACAAGCCAATATTTGACATAATGGACTGACCCATCAGCAAATAAATTAGATATGGCAGATTAGACGCGCCAGCCAATTACTGACACGTTGGATTGGACTCACCAACAAATAACGGACATGGCGGATTGAACTCGCCTGCGAATTACGGACATGGTGGACTGACCTAACAGCCAATTGATGGACACAGTGGACAAACCCATCAGCCAACTAATGGACATGGTGGATTGGAGTCACCAGCCAATAGCGGACATTGCGGATTGGACTCGCCTGCTGGTAATGGACATGATGGACTGACCCATCAGCCAATAAATTAGACTTGACAGATTGGACTCACCAGCCAATTACGGACATGTTGGATTGGACTCACCAGCCGATAACGGACATGGCAGATTGGACTCGCCAGCCGGTATTGGTCATGATGGACTGACCCATTAGCTAATAAATTAGACATGGCGGATTGGACTCGCTAGCCAATTACGAACATGGCGGACTGATCCGTTAACCCATAAATTGGACATGGCAGATTGGACTTTCCAGCTAATTACAGACATGGTGGATTGGACTCACCAGCAGATAACGGACATGGCGGATTGGATTCGCCAACCGGTAATGGCATGATAGACTGACCCATCCGCCAATAAATTCGACATGGCGGATTGGACTCACTAGCTAATTACAGTCATGGTGGACTGACCCATCAACCAACTAATGGACATGGGGGATTGGAGTCACTAGCCGATAACGAACTTGGCGGATTGCACTCGCCAGCCAACAATGGCCATGATGGACTGACCCATCAGCCAATAGATTGGATATGGTAGATTGGACTCGCCAGCCAATTACGGACATGATGGATTGGACTCACCAGTTGATAAAGGACATGGCATATTGGACTCGCCAATTGGTAAGGGCATGATGGACTGACCCATCAGCCAATTAATCGGACATGCTGGGTTAGACTCAGCACCCAATTACAGACATGGTGGACTAATCCATCAGCCAATAGATGTACATTAAGGACTGACCCATCAGCCAACTAATGGACATGGTGGATTGGAGTCACCAGCTAATAACAGACATGGCGGATTGGACTATCTAGCTAGTAATGGACAAGATGGGCAAACCCATCACCCAAAAACTTTGACAGGGCGCATTGGACTCGCAAGTAAATTACGGACATGGTGGATTGGACTCGCCAGCTGATAACGGACACGGCGGATTGGACTCGCCAACCGGTAATGGACATGATGGACTTACCCATCAGCTAATAAATTGGGCATGGCGGATTGGACTCACCGGCTAATTACGGACATGGTGGACTGATCTATTAGCTAATAAATTGGACATGGAAGATTGGACTCGCTAGCTAATTACGGACACAGTGCATTGGACTCACAAGCCGATAACGGACATGGCAAATTGGACTCGCCAGCTGGTAATGGCATGATGGACTGACCTATTAGCAAATTGATGGACACGGTGGACAGACCCATCAGCCAACTAATGCACATGGTGGAGTAGAGTCATCAGCCGATTACGGACATGGCGGATTGGACTCGCTAGCCGGTAATCGACATGATGGACTGACCGATCAGCTAACTAATGGACATGGTGGATTGGAGTCACCAGCCGATAATGGCCATGGTGGATTAGACTAGCCAGCCGGTAATGGACACGATGGATTGACCCATCAGCCAAAAAATTTGAAATAGCGGATGACTCGCCATAAAATTACGGACATGGTGGATTGGACTCACCAGCCGATAACGGACATGGAGGATTGGACGCTCCCACAGGTAATGAACATGATGGACTAACCGATTAGCTAATCAATTGGACATGGCAGATCGGACTAGCCAGTCAATTACTGACATGGCGGACTGATCTAGTAGCTAATAAATTGGATATGGTAGATTGGACTCGCCAGCTAATTATAGACATGGTGGATTGGACACACAAGCTGATAACGGATATGGCGGATTGGACTCGCCAGCCGGTAATGGCATGATGGACTGACCCATCTGTGAATATATTGGACATGGCAAATTTGATTCGCTAGCAAATTACAGACATGGTGGGCAGACCCATTAGCCCATTGATGGACACGGTGGACTTACCCATCAGTAAACTAATGGACATGGTGAATTGGAGTCAACAGCTGATAACGGATATGGACATGATGGACTGACCCATCTGCCAATAAATTAGACATGGTAGATTAGACTCGCCAACATGTAATGGACATGATAGACTTACCCATCAGCTAATAAATTGGGCATGGCGGATTGGACTCTCCAGCAAATTACGAACATGGTGGACTGATCTATTAGCAAATAAATTGGTCATGGCGGATTGGACTCGCCAGCTAATTACGGACATGGTGGATTGGACTCACCAGCTAATTACGGACATGGTGGATTGGACTCAGAAGCCGATAACGGACATGGTAGATTGGACTCGCCAGCCAATTACGGACATGGTGGACTGACCTGTTAGCCAATTGATGGACACGGTGGACTGACCCATCAGCCAACTAATGGACATGGTGGAGTAGAGTCACCAGCCGATTGGGGACATGGCGGATTGGACTCACCAGCCGGTAATGGACATGATGGACTAACCGATCAGCCAATAAATTAGACATGGCGGACTGGACTTGCCAGCAGATAATGGACATGGTGGACTGGACTCGCCAGCCGATAATGGATATGATGGTCTGACCCATTAGCTAATATATTGGACATGGCACATTGGATTCTCCAGCCAATTACAGACATGGTGTAACACCCCGTTTCGGCTCACCCGTGAACCGACCCGGAAATGTCACCGGCGACCGAACCGTTCGCTAATCTACTGGGTTCGGTTAAGCCGACCCGGATCTGCCCTCGGTGTCTCAAGATGGAGATGCAAACATGAAATGCATGGATGGGATGTGTGGGTTCTAACGTAGTCCTACATGCATGCTATGATGTAGAAGCAAAGACAAGACAAAATAATAAATAAAAAACCAAAAGAAAATATATACTATTTTATAAAAAATATGGTAACACATACTAATCTACCATGACATTCAACCATTATCTCATTCATTTTTACCTGAGCCGAGTCTGAACTCCAAGACTCACTACTCATTCACATTTATCAGTTCGTTTCATAACAAGCAATTCACTCAAGCAAACACATCAAAATTATCGTTTACATAACAATAACACACCATCATTATACGTTACATGCGGCAGGTACATGTGTGCGCGGTTCCGTGCTGCTCCTCCGCAGTCCCGACAGCTTTCATCGCTTCGCATTCCTCACCTACATATATATAGAAAAACCGTCAGTAACGAGTGTTACCGGCCCGAAAAATAACTAATATCAAACTGGCACAGGAGAGCAAACTCTCCTGTTGAATGAAAACCATATACTTCCTCAAGAACTCTCATCAGGGCACATACGGGAGCCGTCGCCCTCGGGTCGACAGCGTCCCCCTATCTTTCACATTCTCATGCCTCGGCCATTTCTCTATTGCTTCTCGCGTCAAATCTCGTTCCTTTCCGCCCTCTGCACCTTCCATATTACTCCTGGCCTTGAGCACGAAGGCCGAGTACTCTCAGGCAGTCGCCTTCAGTACCCTTTGAAACCACAAGTCTAGACATGCGCTGCAATGCAGTACCCGTGAACCTCCACACTTCTCCGGGTTTGAGGAACTCAAAGGTGGAGTTGTCAGGATCCCTCGGGAATGAAACGGCCCGCACACCATTCCAGAGCCCACTGTCGACACACACGTGCCCGCTCGCGTAGCACGGTAGTCGGATTTCCCTCATTCAGTCTCTCACAAAAACACGAAAACTATACATATATATAGGTCTGGGTTGGGATTTATACAATAGGCCCGAAGGCAACGTGAGCTGGATCTGAAGTTCGAAAACAAACTCGAGGGATCTCATCCTCGAGGGTTATTAATCCGGAAAATCGTTGGCTAAATGGCCCGAGTTAAGTGGGATTCGATAAAACGCCACTTAACTCGTCCTGCACATAATAAATCAAATACACAAGAGAGTAGCGTAAATCAGAGAACGAGTCCTAAACGGACCTGGTAGAAGCTCCAAACGGGTCCACGCGCCTGGGCGGCGAGCTCCTACACCGTACCTACACAATCAGGCTAAACACTAACGCCCGCATGATGAATCACACATCCTATAGCATGCACACACCATCAACACAATCACGCATCAACCATCACGCATCAACCTATATCAATTCTAGCAAGTCTACTTAGGTTAGTTTGCATTAGATCATGATTATTACTTAATAACCCTAATTAGTTTCATAACTTCTATTTTTAACACCACACAATTCCAACAAATTTCATATTTTATTCTAAATCAAATCCACATTTATATATAGTAATTACAACACACAATTCATCAATCATAGCATGCAATTCTAATAATCAATACTTTCAAATAATTAAGTTAAAATAAATTATACCTTGCGTCGTCGAAAATCGGCGACGGCTAGGGTTTCCGTTTCGCGGCTCGAAACTCGAATTCGGCACCTAGCGGCGTCCGAAGTCCGATCAGATTGGATCGGGTGCGTTCGGCGGATGATCCGGCGAATTTCCCACAAATCCAATTTCCGGCGGTTCCGGCGGTTTTCCGGCGAGTGTCGGCGGTTTTCCGGCGGATTCCGACGGTTTTCCGGCGATGATTTGGGACGGGGCAATCAGGGGGTCTATCGGCACCAGCTCGACGAGCTTGGTCCGATGGTGGTGTCAAACAAAGTAGCCGAGGCGGCGATGGCCGTCGACGGCGGCGTCGAAAGTGGGTGGCGGCGGCGGTGTGCTCCGATCGGGGCTCCGGCCGGCCTCGACGGTGGTCGGGATGGTGGGGGAAACGTCGGCGACGTCGAGGGGGTGGTCGTCGGGGTCACAGCGGCGGCGGCGCGGCCCGGACGGCGGCGAATCGCCGAGGGAGCGCGTCGCGGCTCGTGGGGCGATTCCGACGTCGTGGCGGCGCGACGGTGGCCGGGGTTGGTCGTGGCGGCACGGCGGCTGCACGGCGGGGCGGGGCGGCGTCGATCGGGGGCAGGGCGGTGTCGACAGCGGCGGCGGCGGCGACCCAATGGCGGCGGCTAGGGTTTAGGAAGGGGGAGGGTGTCGGGGAAGATGAAGTGATGCTCTAGTGGCAGTTTCGTAAATAAGTATTGACTCGATTCCGACTCGAGTCAAAATAATAACTAGTTCGTAATAAATTCTAAAAAAATCTAGAAAAATATGGAAAAATCACATAAAATAAAACAAACACAATAACATCCAAATGGCATGCTCTATAACTAATAACCCACCCGAATATAATCAAACGCGTCCTAATGCGTTATTCGGCCTAAAACTATTTCTACGATCAAACATATAAAAAGAAAAAAATACTGCATACTTTCATATATTCAGATAACTCGCATCTCACCATCTTCTCGACGTTATCATCATATATTCAGGTACACCTGACTCTCATCGCTCATAACTCACGGCTGGTCTCGACTCAGCACGCGATTCATGAAACTGACTCGACTCGAACCAACGGTCGAACCGACTGGTTCGGAACGTAAAACCCTGACTCGAGTCATGGGTTTTACACTTGGTGGACTGATACATTAGCCAATAATTGGACATGGTAGAATGGACTCGCCAGCCAATGATGGACATGGTGGATTGGACTCACCAGCCGGTAATGGCATGATGGACTGACCCATTCGCCAATAAATTGGACATGGCGGATTGGACTCGCCAGCCAATTACAGACATGGTGGACTGACTTATCAGCAAATGGATGGACATGGTCGACTGACCGATCTGCCAACTTATGGACATGGTGGATTGCAGTAACCAGCCGATAATGGATATGGTGGATTAGACTCGCTAGTCGATAATGGACATGATAGACTGACACATCAGCCAATATATTGCATATGGCGGATTGGACTCACCAGCCAATTACAGACATGGTGGATTGGACTCGCCAGCTGGAAATGGCATGATGGACTGACCCATCAGCCAATAAATCGGACATGGCGGATTGGACTCACCAGCCAATTACGGGAATGGTAGACTGATCCATCAGCCAATATATGGACATGATAGACTAACCCATCAGCCAACTAATAGACATTGGTGATTGGAGTCACCAGTCGATAATGGACATTGCGGATAAGACTAGCCAGCCGGTAATGGACATGATGGAATGACCCATCTGCTAAAAAATTTGACATGGCGGATTGGATTCGCTAGCAAATTACGGACATAGTGGATTAGACTCACAAGCCGATAATGGACATGGCGGATTAGACTCGCCAGCCGGTATTGGACATGATGGACTGACCCATTAGCTAATAAATTGGACATGGCATATTGGACTCACGAACCAATTACAGACATGGTGGACTGATCCATTAGCCAATAAATTGGACATGGCCGATTGCACTTGCCATCTAATTACGGACATTGTGGATTAGACTAACTAGCCGATAACGGACATGGCGGATTGGACTCTGCCAGCCGGTAATGGCATGATGGACTAGCCCATCCACCAATAAATTGGACATGTCGGATTGGACTCGCCAGCCAATTATAGACATGATGGACTGACCCATCAGCCAACTAATGGACATGGTGGATTGGAGTCACCAGTCGATAACGTACATGGCAGATTGGGCTCGCCAGCCGATAATGGACATGATGGACTGACCCATCTGCCAATAAATTGCATATGTCGGATTGGACTTGCCAGCCAATTACGGACATGGTGGATTTGACTCACCAGTCCATAAAGGACATGGCAGATTGGACTTGCCAGCTAGTAATGGCATGATTGGACTGACCCATCAGCCAATAAATCGGGCATGGCTGATTGGACTTGCCTGACAATTACGGACATGGTGGACTAATGTGTCAGCCAATAGATGGACATGATGGACTGACCCATCAGCCAACTAATGGACATGGTGGATTGGAGTCACTAGCCGATAACGGACATGGAAGATTGGACTAGCTAGCCGGTAATGGACATGATGGATTGACCCATCAGCCAAAAAATTTGAAATGGTGGATTGGACTCGCCAGAAAATTACGGACATGGTGGATTGGACTCACCAACCGATAATAGACATGGTGGATTGGACTCACAAACCGGTAATGGACATGATGGACTGACCCATTAGCTAATCAATTGGACATGGCGGATTGGACTCGCTAGCCAATTACGACATGGTGGACTAATCCACTATCTAGTAAGTTGGATGTGGCAGATTGGACTCGCCAGCTAATTATGGACTTGGTGGATTGGACGCACAAGCCGATAACGGACATGGCGGATTAGACTTGCCAGCCGGTAATGGCATGATGGATTGACCCATCTGTGAATATATTGGACATGCCAGATTGGACTCACCAACAAATTACAGACATGGTGGACTGACCCATCAGCCAATTGATGGACATGGTGGACTGACCCATCATCGAACTAATGGACATGGTGGATTGGAGTCACCAGCCGATAACGAACGTGGAGATGATGGACTTGACCAATCTGCCAATAAATTAGATATGGCAGATTTGACTCACCAGCCAATTACGGACATGTTTGATTCGACACCCTAGCCGATAACGGACATGGCGGATTGGACTCTCCAGCCGGTAATGGCATGATGGAATGACCCATTAGCCAATAAATTGGATATGGCGGATTGGACTCACCAGCCAATTATAGACATGGTGGACTGATCCATCAGCCAATAGATGGACATGGTGGACTGAGCCATTAGACAACTAATGGACATGGCAGATTGGAGTCACCAGCCGATAACAGACATGGCGGATTTGACTCGCCAGCATGCAATGGACATGATGGACTGACCCATTAGCCAATAAATTAGTCATGGCGGATAGGACTCACCAGCAAATTTCGGACATGGTGGATTGGACTCACCAGCAGGTAATTTCATGATAAACTGACCCCTCAGCCAATAAATTGGACATGGCAGATTGGACTCGCCAACCAATTAGGGACATGGTGGACTGACCCATCATCTACTACATTGGACATGGCGGATTGGAGTCACTAGCCAATTACGGACATGGTGGATTGGACTCCCCAGCCGATAACGGATATGGCGGATTGGACTCGTCAGCCGATAATGGACATGATGGATTGACCCATCAGCTAATAAATTGGACATGGCGGATTAGAATCCCCGCCAATTACATATATGGTGGACTGACCCATCAGCCAACTAATGGACATGGTGGATTGGACTCACCAGCCGATAATGGACATGGCGGATTGGACTCGGCAGCCAGTAATGGACATGATGGACTGACCCATCAACCAATAGATTGCCATGGTGGACTGACCCATCAACCAACTAATGGACATGGTGGACTGAACCATCAGCCTAATAAATGGACATGTTGTAATGGTCACAACATCAATATTATTGATAATGATAGGGAGTTTATGGTCTTATTTTATTTAATTATACGGCTTAGTGTTTTTATCACTAATGCGGAATTGCCTCTGTAGGTATGAGCATGGAAGGAGGGGTAGAGTCGGGATAGCTGGAGGACTCTATTATTGGACTATTTTTTTCTCAAGATTGTTTGCATGGGAGTTGGATTTTGGTTCGGTCATAGGACTTAGATTATTCCGAGCATTTATATATTAAATTTATTGTTGTGAAATTATTAAAAATCTTGAAAGCTGATGGGAAATTAATTTATGAGACACTTAGTTTTATATACTAACACTTGGCTCGTGGCTCGGAATGGGGGGTCGTTACAGGTGGTATCAGAGTTGTGTTTCCCATTGAACCATGCAAATCAATCATTACCTTGTTGAAAGTATAAGAGTTCACTGTCCCAAGGGTAAATTTTCTGTTATATAAGATTTGATCATTATTTTATAAAATTAATTTTCATTGTTTTCTATGGTAATTCATTATAGGTGTGCCACTTGTGTGTCATGCTAGGTGCACATGACACCTAAACCAATGAGCGTATATGGGACATCTCTTACAATCAGAGGTGTTATCTAGGTAGTATGGGTGGCATGGGTCACCTGTGCGATATGGATAATAGTGTTATAGGACAGTATGCCCCACTTTAGCTATGCATGAGTGGCAATGCTTAAAAAAAATAAAAATAAAAAAATATAAATTTTACTCATGACCCTATTATATTTTCTAGGATGAAGATTTCCAAGATGGGGGATTGTAAAACCCCAATTTTTCTCCTTATTATATTTTCGAGGACGGAAATCCCTAAGCTGGGGAGATTGTACAGCCTAATTTTTCTCCTTATTATATTTTCGAGGATGAAAATTCCTAAGCTGGGAGATTGTAAAACCCCGAAAAAAATAATTAAGTTATTTAATTTAGGGTTTTATAAATCATAAAACGAACCATAAATAATATTTAAATAAATAAATTCTTAGGAATCAATATCATTTATAAACCATTCGTATTCACTTAATAGTAAGTTTTTGACTTTTCATTATCACATAAATGATCTAATAATGAGTGATTACGTTCTTTTCTATAAAATTTAATGTAATAACTTTTTAAATTCCACACATATTAATAAAATTTAATATAATGACTTCCTGAATTCCACACATATTATTCTATATAAAGGAGAGTTATATTGTTAAATAAAACATCCTCTGGATAGGTTGTGAGCACATTTGACACACAAAGGGGAAGACTTTGAGATTATTTGTTATAGTTGCGGGTTCTTCACTAAATTTTCAGGACCGTATAATTATTTAAAATGTTGTATTTTCTCTTGTGGATAACCTAGTCAGCTTCAGCCCATATTCGACCACCATGCACCGAGTGCAACTGAGGTCAAGGAATTGACTCTATCTGACACAGGCTATGCCCTTCATAATCCAATAATGGACATGTAAGCATGGACCTGATAGCCATAATACAATAAATTGGACATGGCGGATTGGACCCGTCAGACAATTATGGACATGGGGGACTGACCCATCAGCCAAAAGATGGACAAGGTGGACTGACCCATCAGCCAACTAAAGGACATGGTGGATTGGACTCACCAGCTGATAACGGACATGGCGGATTCCACTCGCCAGCTAGTAATGGACATGATGGACTGACAAATCAGCCAATAAATTGGACATGGCGGATTGGACTCGCCAGCCAATTACGGAAATGGGGGATTGGACTCACCAGCCGATAACGGACATGGCAGATTGGACTCGCAAGCCAGTAATGGACATGATGGACTAACCCATCAGCCAATAAATTTGACAGGGTAGATTGGACTTGCCAACTAATTACGGACATGGTGGATTAGACTCACCAGCTGATAACGGACATTGCGGATTGGATTCACCAATTGGTAATGGCATGATGGACTGACCCATGAGCTAATAAATTGGACTCGCCAGCCAATTACGGACATGGAGGACTGACCCTTCAGCTAAATAATGGACATGGTGGATTGGAGTCACCGGCCGATGACGGACATGGTGGATTGGACTCGTCAGCTGATAATGGACATGATGGATTAACCCATCAGCCAAAAAATTAGACATGGCAGATTGGACTCTCTAGCCAATAACGGACATGGTGGATTGGACTCACCAGCCGATAACAGACATGGCGGATTGGACTCGCCAGCCGGTAATGGACATGATGGACTGACCCATCAGCTAATAAATTGGACATGGCGGATTGGACTTGCCACGCAATTGCGGACATGGTGGACTAATCCATCAGCCAATAAATTGGACATGGTAGATTGGACATCGCTAGCCAATTATGGACATGGTGGATTGGACTTACCAACTGATAACAGACATAGCGGATTGGACTCACCAGTAGGTAATTGCATGATAAACTAACCCATCAGCCAATAAATTGGACATGGCAGATTGGACTCGCCAACAAATTAGGGACATACTGGACTGACCCATCAGCCAATAGGTCGACATGGCAGACTTATCCATCAGCCAACTAATGGACATGGTGGATTGGAGTCACCAGCCATTAACGGAGATGACAGATTGGACTCGCCAGCCAGTAATGGGCATGATCGGTTAACCCATCAGCTAATAAATTGGACATGGCGGATTGGACCTGCCAGCCGGTAATGGACATGATGGACTAACCCATCAGTCAATATATTGGACATGGCGGATTGACTCGCCAGCAAATTATGGACATGGTGGATTGGACTCACCAGCCGATAACGGACATGGCGGATTGGACTTGCCAGCCAGTAGTGGCATGATGTACTGACCCATCAGCCAATAAATTGCACACGGCGGATTAGACTCACCAGCAAATTACGGACATGGTGGACTATCCATCAGCCAATAGGTGGACTGTCCATCAGCCAATAGGTGGACATGGTGGACTGACCCATCAGCCAACTAATGGACATGGTGGATTGGACTCACAAGCCGATAATGGACATGGCGGATCGGACTTGCTAGCCAGCCAGTTACGGACATGGTGGATTGGGCTCACCAGCCGATAACGGACATGGCAGATTGGACTCGCCCGCCGGTAATGGACATGATGGATTGACCCATGAGCTGATAAATTGGACTTGGCAAATTGCACTCGCCAGCCAATTACGGACATGGTGGACTGACTCATTAGCCAACTAATGGACATGGTGGATTGGACTCACCAGCTGATAATGGGCATGGCGTACTGGACTTGCCAGCAAGTAATAGACATGCTGGACTGACCCATGAACCAATAGATGGACATTGTTGACTGATCCATCAGCCGACTAATGGACATGGTGGACTAAACCATCAGCTAATAGATGGGCTTGTTGGAATGGTCACAACAGCTAATATTATTGATACTGATAGGGAGTTTATGGACTTGTTTTATTTAATTATACGGCTTTGTGTTTTTATTACTAATGCAGAATTGCCTCCGCAGGTATGAGCGTGGAAGGAGAAGTAGAGTCGGGACAGCTGTAGGACTCTATTATTGGACTATTCTTTTCTTGAGATTGTTTGCATGGCTGTGGGATTTTGGTTCGGTTCATATGACATAGATTATTCCAGGCATTTATATATGAAATTTATTGTTGTGGAATTATTAAAAATCTTGAAAATTATTAGGAAATTAATTTATGAGACATTTAGTTTCATATAGTAACACTTGGCTCGTGGCTTGGAACGGGCGGGTCGTTACATATAGTCGGGTCAGAGATGGTGAGGAAGCAACTGAAAAGGTGAAACTCATTTAGCAAAGACTTAAGGCAACTCAGGATTGATAAAAGAGTTGTGCTGATACTTTGAAGGAAGGACCTAGAGTTCCAAGTTGGGGAGTTTGTCTACCTAAAGACATCTCCTACGAAGGGGGTGATCAAGATTTAAAATATCTGGGAAGTTGATGCCATGATTCATAGGACCATTTCCAATACTAGATTGAGTTGGAAATTGTGCATATAGACGAGCATTACCACCAAGCCTAGTGGGAGTACACAATGTGTTCCACGTGTCAATGCTAAAGAAATATGTACGAGATGAAGATCATATCATCACCAATTTTGAAAACCTACGACGAAAAGCCGGTTCGCATCCTAGCAAGAGAATTAAAGACACCCAGGAACAAGAAAATTCCTTTGGTAAAAGTATTATGGAAAAATCAGGGGTCAGAGGAATTTACATGGGAGACAGAACAAGAAATAGCAAGGAAATACCGTAGCCTATTTGGGGCATAAGATTCTCATTATTATAATTGCATGACCCGATACTAAAAAGATAAAAATATATCATGATTATCCTGGTGACGTTAAAATATTTCGGGGACGAAACATTTCTAAGTTGGGGAGATTGTAAAGAATGTAAAAATATATATATATTTTGGACGCGGACGAGTTCCAGAAAGGACAGAACGCGGTCTGGGAAGGAACAAACGTGTTATATTCTTTTCCCGGTTAATTCTACCCAGTTAATTATTTATCCATTTTATTATTTATCCAGTTAAATGAAATATGGGTCTAGGGGTGTTTTCACATACCCTAGCTGTCATTTTCATTTTTATAAATTTGAAAGAGGATGTAATTTTTGGTGTAAGGGTGTCTTCCTCACCTTCGCCGTCAAGTTCTCCTCTTCCTTGCTGAGGCTTCTTTCTTGCTTGGGTATCCTTCTTATCTCCCTATTCTTAATTTTCATTCATTCATATGTCTTTTTAATTGGTAATAAGCTTGATAAACATGAGAATTAAAGTCTTAAATCAACACAAAAAAGAACTAAACTAAACTTAAATTGGAATCCCGTCCATGGCCAAGTAGTCTAAAATTTTTGCAAGATGAGCGACCATAAGAATAATTTCAAGGCAACCCTCACAACCCCGATGACCACTCTTGCTTCTAGGTCAAAGGGAGGGCTGTCCATGTCCCTAGTTTCCGGTGGGTGGCGGAATTGCTGCGGTGAATGGGCGGAGTTGCAAGGGTGATGGAAGTGGCGACGTTCTGCTGCAATAGGTGCTGTAATGGACGTTCGGAGGGGTAGACACCTGTTGTGCTTTGTCGACAACATCATGGGTTCCTTCACAGCAGTTCAGGCCGTCAAAACAGTCCACAACAGTCGACCTTCTCGTCGAAATTCATGGTGGCAAAGTGCAGAAGTGGGGTGAACAACCATACTCCATGCAACGTCCAAAGGTGGCCAATCTTTCCTGTTTTGATGCTAGCCTGAGGTTGTGGAACATGTAAATTGGAGCAAGGTGCAAGAAAGGAGGGGTCTTGAGGCTGGGAAAAGAGGAACATGCCTGGTTTGGTGCAGGACGGCGTCTTGGATCACTGCTGTAAATCATGCACATGAGGCTTCCTCACTTGCTGATTTTATCATGTTGTTGATGCTTTGTTGGGAAGTTTAAACGGTGGTTCAATTGGGTGCCAAGATAAGGGTTGGAGGAAAAGGATGAACGTGTTTTTGGAGAAGAGAAGAATGGTGACAGGAAGAAGAAGAAGAAGAAGGGTGGCAGTTATGTAAATATAGGTTGACTCGATACCGGTTGGAATTAAAAAATAATATGAACTCGTAATAAATCTTTAAAAATAATCATTTTAATGGGTTATTGGTAATGTTACTAAACTAATTAATTATTGTACGAAAATTTATTATCTCAAAAGAAAATATACTAATAATAATAATTAAATACTTGTAAATGAATTAATAATTACTTTATTATTTGCTAAGTGTTAATTATGTTTTAGATAATAAATTTAAAATATAAAGTAGGACTTAAATAATTATGTCACTTGAATAATTAATTATCTCACTAGATTTGTTGATAATTTAATATTTAATATTTTTGAAAATGTATATATATATATATATATTAGATATTTAGCTGCATGCATTCCTACTTGAATGAAATTATACTTATGTATAATTTTATGTTCTCGCTCAAATGAGGATCGTTGGTCGTAGCTGCGAGTTTGAAATATATAGGTTCGTATAATCATTTGAAATGTTGTACTTTCCTTTGTTGGCAGCCCTGGTCAGCCTGAGCTTAGATTCAACCACCATGTGCTGTAACGCAATCGGGGTTAAGCAATTTACTCAGTCCAACACGGGGCCCCACCTTTAAAATTACTATGTGTGTCTGTATAATTATTTGAAATGTTGTATTGTCTGTATAATTATTTGAAATATTGTATTGTCTGTATAATTATTTAAAATATTGTATTATCCGTATAATTATTTGAAATGTTATATTTTCCCGAACGATATAATTAATTGAAATGTTGTATTTTCCCGAACTGATATAATTTTTTGAAATGTTGTATTTTCCCAAATCGGTAGTCTTTGTCGGCACTAATGTCAGAATCAGTTTGAGACAATTTTTACTCCCAGAATGAATTGGGAGACAACGACTAATCTCAGAATAAATTAGGAGACCACTTAATCTCAGAATGAGCTGGGAGACAAATTCTAATCTCAGAATGAATTAGGAAACCATGACTAATTTCAAAATGAGCTAAGAGACCACCTAATCTCATAATGAGCCGGGAGACAAATTCTAATCTTAGAATGAACTTCGAGACCATGACTAATCTCAGAATGAGCTGGGAGACCACCTAATCTTAGAATGAGCTGGGAGACAAATTTCTTATGTTAGAATGAGCTGGGAAACGACATTTACGAATCTTAGAATGATCTGAGAGATAAATTACTAATCTGAGAATGGCCTGAGAGATAATTACTAAAAGACTTGTGAAACGATAATATTAATAAAAACAGAACGTGTGAAATGATAATAGGGATTATATTGACTTGTTTCATTTAATTATGCGGCTTAGTGGTTTTATCACTAACGCGGAGTTACCTCTACAGGAGAGCAGTTGTAGACTGAACAATAGAAGTGTGGTTGGTGGTTCTTTTACCGATCTAGGTATGGTGAATCGATAATAAAAAAATTGGACATCCTTATTATTCTCTTGTGTTATAAATGTGGCTATGGGAAATGGTCCGAGTCTGTGGGACAATTATTTTATATTTTAGAGAACATGATTTATTGTTATAATTTATATTATATGTTGCGAGACTTATTTGCGGTATTTCAATTCATGTTCTAGAATGTTACATTTACATTAACTATATTTTTAAGTAACACCCGGTCCAGTTTGGGCGGGTCGTTACAGTGTCACTGATGCCTCCTTCTCAACCTAACAAAGCTTTCCCACACACCAATGCTGCCACCCAAGTTGGCCAAGATCCAATCTATCAAGCTAACCTACCTAGGCCGACTCACCACTGCCGTTGCTGCCCAAACCACCACCACTAATAATTATTAATCATCCACTTCCACCACTATCTATATTCTCACCAATAGAGCAATGACCTAATAAAGAAAAACATTGTAGAAAATCCAAATAGCATTAAAGGTCATCCAAGGCATGAAGTATAGCTAAACTTTTAGCTTTTAAACAGACTTTGACTTCAAACATGAGCTATCCATTTTGGCAGCAATAGTACAAAGTGCATGACCAACTAAATTTTGATACTAGATCAAAATCAAACACTATAGTTATAAATATATAGCAAATGGAAAGAAATAAATCAATGTCAATTTATGAACAGAATATTTACTTAATTCCAAATGTGACAAGGGGGATTTTATTTTGTATTAAAGGATACTTCTTTGGATTCTAACCAACCTCTAATTTCTAATTGGCTCTTTCCTACACGGCTTCCAAATGGTGCTTCCATGCCTTATTGGCTTATCTAGTTATTTATAAAAAAAAAACACATAATTTTATGGGAAAAAATGTTAGTAGAGGATGTACATTTATATAAAAAATTTCTTCCACGATTGATGATAACATGATATGAAAAATACTTATCTAAAAAAGAAGAAAAGCACTTAATCAAACCCAAAATAAATAAATACCCAACAAATATAGACAAAATAGAAATCAAAACACAAACAATTGTGTTTTTTTAAAAAACGTGAAATTGAAATTGGCCTAATTCAATTTAATCGTATAGAATTTTATTAGATTTTGTAATATTTTATTTAGTAATTTTGGGATTTATTTTATTATTATTGACTCGAGTTGGGAGCAAGCAAAATTTTATTTACAAAGCTACCCTTACATGCATTCTCTCATGAACCCGAAGTGCGTCTTCCACTTCCTCTCCCATTTGTCTTCTTCTTCGAGCCGTCGCCGCCACCACTTTAGCCGACTGTAGCTTCCTCTTCGACCACCGTCCCCAACCCATTGCCATCCTCCTCTGCACGGGCCCAACCCCCACTACCCGGCAATTCCTGAAGTGTAACTCTTCCTATCCAGGCCACACCCCAATTCAGCCAGAAGGGACGGACCGAATCGTGATATTATAATTTGGAAGCTACTCGTTGGGCTATCGCATACAGACTTTAGGGAAGCGGTTCTCAACCCTCCGTGGAGGCTTAAGATAGATACCAGGCTTGGTTTTCAAAGAATGTGTGTAGAGTTTGTACTACAAAGGTGGATTTTAAACATAAAGGATTTCTATATGAGCATCCCTATTTGTAATAGAGGTAGGATCACCCCATGACTATGAGCAGTGACTTTAAAAATTTGATGATCACTCCAACTTGTAGAATAAGCGCACCCCGCTACAGTTTTGAGGATGCATGTTGTTACGTGTATCATATTCTTACTACATAGTTCTAGTGACTAGTTTAGGTCTTCATATTAGTTACATGAAGATGGTACGAATGTAAAGACTGTGAAAATAATATATATATAACATATTCGAATGCGGTCTGGGAAGGCCGAACATGTTATATTCTCTACCCAGTTAATTATTTACCCGGTTAAATGAAATAGGGGTGTAGGGGTGTTTTCACGTACCATGGCTATCATTTTTATTTTTATAAATTTTGAAAGATGACCTCATTTTTCACATATGGGTGTAGGGGCATCTTCCTCTCCTTAGCTGCCTAGTTCTCCTGTTCCTTGTCGGTGCTTCTTCCTTGCTTGGGTATCCTTCCTATCTCCCTCTTCTTTATTTTCTCCCATGCATATTCTTTTTAATTGATAGTAAGCTTGTTAATCATGTAACTAAAGTCTCAAATCAACAAGAAAGAAAAGAACTAAACTAAACTGGAAAACTGAAATCCCATCCATGGCCGACGGGTGCGAATTGTTGGTGAGATGGGTGACTGTAAACAAGTTTGCAAGGCTTCCCCTCACACCTCTGGTTGCTGGGTTGAAGGGATGGCTCGCCATGTCCCTGGTTTCCGGTGGGTGGCAGAATTGTAGCAGTGAGTGGGCGGAGTTGGAAGGGTGACGGAAGGGACCACGTTGTACTGAAACAGACACTGTCATGGCAGCTTCAGAGGGTAGACGCTTGGCCTTTATGTTGGGTCGTCGTGCAAGGAGAAGGGTAGCGTTCCCGACGGTGCTACTGGCCAGACGGAGTCATCTTGCAGTCTCGCCATAAGTAATAAAAATACGGTAATGATTAATGGTCGATAATTAATTAGCGTACTACAAGCGATTAAATTAAATTGGAGGATTATAACTAATTATATAAAAAAGATTTTACCTTTACCATAATAAGTTTTATATTAGGTAAATAAAATGATTATTTTAATAATGAATTAATAATGTGGAAAATGGGTTATTAAACTATAATCGGGGAAAAAAATCACAAGCGTCAAACCAAAATAGCATAATGAAAATAAATAAAGTTCGAAACTTTATTGAGTAAAATAATTTAAAATAATTGTGTTAATAATATAATTGAATTAAAATAATAAAAATTATTTTAAATAATTTAATCGAACTACTTAATTAATTAAATTGCTATGAATAATGATAGAGATTAAAAAATTATAACCATAAACTAAATCATCAAGATCGTGGTTAAGTAATTATTATCTCAAAAGAAAATATACTACTACTAATAATAAAATACTTGTTTATGAATTGATAATTACTTTATTATTTGTTAAGTGTTAATTATGATTTAGATTATTAATTGAAAATGTAAAGTAGGATTTAAATGATCATATCACATGAGTAATTTAATATTTAATATTGTTGAATTTTCATAGTGATATATATATTAGTCATTTAGTGGCATGCATATCTACTAGAATAAAATTATACTTATGTATAATTTTATTTCTTTTATCGTTGGTCACAACTGCGAGTTCACTTACAAACTATCTAGGTCTGTATCATTATTTGAAATGTTGTATTTTCCCTTGTTGGCAACCCTGGTCGACCTAAGCCTAGATACGACCACCATGCACTGGAACGCAACAGGGATCAACGAATTGACTTAGTCCGACATGGGGCCGCACCCTTAAAATTACTATGTGGGAGTCTTGGTCCACTTGATTGTCTGACCACCATGCACTAGAACAAAACCAGGGTCGACTCAATTCGGCACAAGGCAGCACCCCCTGAAAGATTGAACACCTATCTGCATGCCAAAAGGGGCAGCAGGCGCAATAGCACAAGACGGCTCATTATGTACTTGTGATACCGAAAGGGTGAGTCAATGGCAAACATCAGTAACTATAGGCCATGGGCCACATAGCGTGTGTGCGCATGCATGTGATGGTAGCCGGATGGGGTGGCCACCCCTCCCAGCATATAACGAGATTGGCATAGGCTCATAACAACTATAAGACTATTGAAACAATAATGGGGATTTTATTGACTTGTTTCATTTAATTACGAAGGTTAGTGGTTTTATCACTAATGTGGAATTGCCTCCGCAGGTGAGAAGCTTTGGACTGAAAATAAAAGTGGCTCAGGTTGGTGAATTGATAATAAAAATTGGACTTCCTTATTATTCTCTTGTGCTATAAATGTGGCTATGGGAAATGGTCTGAGCTTGTGGTATGGTTATTTTATATTTTAGAGAACATGATTTATGTTTATGATTTATATATTGCCAGACTTAATTGTTGTATATTGATTCATGTTCTCGAATATTACGTTTACATCTATTACATATTTTTAAGTAACGCCAGGCCGGTTCAGGCGGGTCGTTACAGTGAATATTTAAACTAGGGTCATGGTTACTTGTTCCACATACCCTACGCGAGCAATAAAGAAAGTGGTGTGAACCGTTAGCTCCTTCACCAACGTTACTCTAACACACAAACAGCTGCAGGTAAATACATTTTGTGTACCTGACTGAGCTCTTTGTTGTGTTCTAGGATTCTAGGGCCTATATACCTTGGAGATGATGGTTAGTCTTGCCCCAAAGTATTATAACTCTACAGTGAAATATAATAATATAAAGATACAACATGCTAGCACAACCATCATTGCGTACATCTGAATCATACAAGGCTCACATTGTTAGGGCATATACCTGTCATATAGTCATACACAAAATACATCGTTTAAAGCAAACAACATAAAATATGGCCCATGCCACCACTGCCACTGAGCCATCTGATCCATGCACCTAGGCCAGACAACGCCAGGGAATATCACCTACATATAATAGAAAACCACGTCAGCAACCAAAGAAATTTGATTACGGGTCCAAATAACTACAGGTAAAATGGCAAGCAGGCAAATGGGTATTCCATTACCCATAGAACTTACAAAACTTCAGAATTACCTCACACTGGACGGTTAACAAACATACTTAAACAAAGTCCTCAAGCTGTCCCGACTCTACCCATTCTTCTATACTCACACCTGCAGAGGCAATTCTTCGTTAGTGATGAAAACACAAAGTCATATAATTACAAGAAACAAGTCAATATATTCCCCAACATCTAAATTTGAAACTTTTAGTGACTACGAGCCTATGTCGAGCTCTTATTATGCCAGGAGGGTAGCTGCCTCATCCAGCTACAATCCCATGTATGCGCACATACACTATGTCACCCACAGCCTGTAGTTACCGATATTTGTCGTTGACTCACTTTTTGAGTATCACAAGTGCATAATGAGTCATATTGTACCACTGTGCCTTGTCACCCCTTTCAGCATGGGGGTAGGTATTTTATCTCTATTGAATTTTAAGGGTGCTGCCTCGTGTACTACTAAATGAATTCTTTTACCCCTGTTGCACTCGGCGTATGGTAGCCGAATGTGGGCTCAAGCCAACCAAGGCTCCCAAATAAGAATATATAATATTTCAAGTAATTATATGAACCTGGAATTGTGATGAAGCCAAGACACACAATCATAATATTATTAATTAAACTTCTTTAAAGCCTTCCCTTAGTGAGCCAAATGTGCTTACAAACTATCAAGATGATATTTTATTTAACATCAATAGAATTCTCCTTTATATAAAAAAATGTATGTGGAATTGAAGAAGTCTCTACACAAAATTTTTATAGAAAAGAACGTAATCATATATAACTATATTAAACACCAACCATTTGTGTGATAACGAAAATTCAAAAACTAACTATTGAGTTAATGCAAATTGGTGTCAAATTACACTCACGACTCCCAATCCAAAAAATTTAATAAATATAACTTATTTAAAATCATCCTTAAAATACCATTGTACCGGTACTCTAATTATGATATTGGTTACAATTGATAAATTATGATATTTATTATTAAGAATTAATTTAATTAAATACTATTTATGGTTCATTCTAAGATTTAAAAAATCTTGAATAAAATAACCTAATTATTTCTTTTTGGGGTTTCACAATTTTGTAATGACTTGACCCAAAGTGCAATGTAAAGGGCCTAAGTAACCAAGTTAAAGTTCTATAGTTCATTCCTACTTATAAACAGGATCTTAGCCCAGTAGGTATTAGATGTGGGACTAAGTTGATGGATCTCATAATCTACCCACCTTAGGAAATTTCATCTCCATAATTCCTACACTCGGCCTCGCGTGTAGCCTCAGCACACGTCCTTCAGTAGCCCATGACTGGCAGCCCTAGCCAACGTCCCTAGTCTAGCCACCATCTAACACAAAGCTGGATTTCTCTAATACCATTTGTAATGACTTAGTCAACATGCAACAAAATCGACTAAGTCATTTCCTCAAAAGTGGTTAACTAAATTAAAGATTTATAGTCCATTCTCACTTATAAACAATATCTTAGCTCAGTAGGTATTAGATGTGGGACAAAGTTGAGGGATCTCACACCGTACTACCATACGGTTTGAAGGAGTACTAGTGCGGTCCATACATATCTCCATACCATTCACTCTCTTATTTGTAAAATCTATAGAAGTGCACGTACTTATATAATAGGTTTAGGGGAGATGCTTATATCATATATTTCTAGAGCTTTAGTTTGAAAACATGCCTAAATGGGCCGACATCGGAGGGATCCAATAAAACACCGCCAATGTCGTCCTATGCCAAAAACATGATTAAACTCGATGCACATGAAGTCAAGCAAAGATCAAGCAAAAGAGAGTCCTACAGACTTGGACGAGAAGAGAGTCCGTATTCTAGTCAGTGAGCTCACCCACGATACCTAGCATGGAGCTGGAACTGAATAAGAATTGGGTCATATTAGCATGCAAATTGAGGCAATGCCTCCACCAAAAGCTCAACACTTAACATCACTTAATTTTCTTCATTAGGTCATAAGTGAAGTGTTAAACCTTATTAGGTAACTTAATTAAGGTTTTGGTTCCATGTTCATTTAGTGGGATTTAATCAATTCTAGAATTTTTAACCAGATGGTCTTACTATAAAATTTTTGGATAGGCCCAATTGTAACACCCTAATTTTAGTTCAATTAAGAACTGAATCAGAAATGTTACGATCGAGTCAAGTCTTTTTAAAGTTGTTGGTCGGTGCGACTCGATCGACAAAATATATCGGAACAACCTTCTTAGTGTCACGAGAATGGAAGATACTGTAAAATACACGTCAAAGCACATCGACCATAAATAAAAGTAAGAAGGTAAATAACCACGTTGAGTTCAAGTGTGTGTAGCATTTATCTATCCTCCCACCAAAGTCGACTTAAGATTGCAAGACCTACATATATTATAAGAAAAATGTCAATAACAAATGTTCCAATCCGAAAATTAACTAATATAAACTGGTAAATTGGTATTCTATTACCTACGAAAACTTATGAAACTTCAAGATTGCCTCACAGTGGGAGGTAAGCAAACATACTTAAGCAAGTGTCAGCTTGAATGCACGATAATCATATACATACATACAATGCTTATGCCCTCACATCTTTCATATCACCCACCACGGTACTCAAATAGCAAAAGGAACAGTTAAGTTAGTGCCACAAAATCTAGAAATGTTTTGTATCACACAGTACCCTCATACACAGCACTACCTCAGGGTTTGAAGGAGTACTAGTGCGGTCCATACATATCTCCATGACACTCATTCTCTTATTCATGAAATCCGTAAAAATACATGTACTTATATAATAGGCTTAGGGAAGAGGCTTGTATAATACATTTCTAAAGCTTCAGTTCGAAAACAAACAAGGGTGTCATCCTTGTAGTTTTATTAAACATGTGTAGAAACACGGCTAAATGGCCCAACATTGGAGGGATCCTATAAAACATCGCCAATGTCATCCTACGTCTAAAACACGTTTAAACTTGACACGCAAGGAGTCAAGTAGAGAGGAGAGTCCTGCAGACCTATAGTCCAAATGGTGGCGGGGCGGCAGAGGTCGGCTCCAAAACTCCCTCATCGGTGGCTACTACAGCAATGCCGGTGGTCATCAATGGTATAAATGGAAAGTTGGCTACGAAGACGGTCATAGATGCTGGTCTTGGTGGCTGGGGGCAAGGCGGAGACTTGCTGGCGGCAAGCCAAAGTTGCAACAGCGCTAGGGGTGTAAAGTTATGAAAATGTCGAAAGGTCACTGAAAATAAACTAGAGAATGCTAGGGTTGATGTGAACGGCTCAGATTTGGCCAGGTGGCATGATTTGAACGTCTGACAACTACGGTCTAATGGGACCCACGTATGGGTATATGCAATATACATATGGATGGAATGCTTGGATTGAGACAATCCAAATTCAAAGACTGACTCAGGTCATAAAATTAACTCTATAGGTGGGAATTGAGGGAAGAATGGTAATTGGGCCTCAAAACCTTGAATGCAACCGAGCTGGGCCCACAAGGGTACAAGCTGTACATGTACAATGTGTCTCAAGGACTATGAAAACATACTCTACATGGACCTGTGGAGTCAAAATTTGGCTTGTGGCATGTGCACTAATTAGTGTCTACTCATCTCAACTATTTGGAAAACAGAAAGTATGACTGATATATCTAGAAGGATGAGTGTGAAAATACTCGAGTAGAGGCTCATCTATGTCTGACACCTCTAACTGAATGAATCTCTCATGAAAAATTGCTCACTCTACTCTATGACTCTAACTTTGAAGTGTTCTCATCCTCACATAGTTTGACCTCGGGGGGTATTGGGAGAGTACATTGTTCTAAGAAAATCCTACTAGTTATGTAATGAGGGTCTCTGTCTGAGTCATAAGGGTAATGAAAAAACTCTGTATAGGATACTGGGACTATCCATGGGTAAGTCTCGAAGATCATCATGATTAGACTCCACCATGGAACAGCAATCAAAGACGAATTTACAAGACGGCTCCTAAGTGGCTCTAGTTTAATCAACTAATAGTAGGTATGTGTTTTTTAATATCGTACTAGCCACGATCTTCTAAATAGATCGGGTTCAAATGGCCCAAAAAATCATTATCTCTCCTCCAGTCTATGGGGACTAATAGTGAGGTTTGACATGTGTCTCATCCGTTCTTCAGTGGTGTGTGACTTGCCGTCCCGTACCAATTTCTAGAAAAAATCTTGATTCGCAAGACTACTACCATTGTGGTAGACTCTAAAGCAAAGCTGTCAGTCAAGATGAGCACACACTGTGTCCCTCTATCTAGTCAGCATGCTCTGGTTTGACTAAAGTCCTTGTCCGTATCGCTCTCAAGATGGGGTAAGGTTGTCTCCTCCAGACTGGTCCTGTCATTGGCTACCTACACTATAAGCCCTAAACAGTACCACGAAGGTACCTCCTATACTCGCAACAAAGGCTAAATCATATGTCTCAAGGGAAGGACCTAATCATGCTGGCAAAGCACAAGGAAAATACTATCTCCATAATGGACACTCCCTCACTAACCCATAATCTATGCCAAAATTCTAGTAAGAGTCAAACTCCTCTCGCTGGAGAGGTCACACTACATGTCTGATCATCTACTAATCATGTCATTTGGATACCCTAGCTATAACTCATACATCTGCTGTCATGTTGACTGAACAATCTAACCAGTGTGGCCATCTCATTTGGAGGTCACACTGCCCTGTTCTCGGACTCTATCCATATATATCCCTAAAAGACATACCTGCACTATCTTATCATTTGACCCATGGATGTCAGGTCAAGGCCACGGTATGTAAGATGGCTAGTGAAGTCAATTATGTGCCATCACATCAGAATGATTCCAATACAGCTAACTTTCCTCTGTCTGGCTGATGTTACCATAGCTATATCTTGTCCTCAATCTCTTACCTTACTTTGCTCCGAAACTATTGTTGATAGTTGAATGCATTTCTACTAGAATAAAATTATACTTATGTATAATTTTATGTTCTCATCCAGATTAGGATCGTTGATCGTGTTTGCGAGTTCACTTACGAACTATTCAAGTCCGTATAATTATTTGAAATGTTGTATTTTCCCTTCTTAGTAGCCCTAGTCGGTCTGAGCCCAGATTCGACCACCATGCGCTGTGAACGCAATCGGGATCAAGGAATTGACTCGGTCCGACACAGGGCCACACATTTAAAATAACTATGTACAAGTTTTGGTCGACTTGAGTATCTGACCACCATGCGCTAGAACGCAACCGGGGCTGACTCAATTCGATAGGGTAGCACCCCTAAAAGATTGAATACCTGCCCCCAGGCCGAAAGCGATGACAGGGCATAGTGGCACAAGTAGGCTCATTATGCACTTGTGATACTGAGAGGGTGAGTCAATGGCAAATATCGGTAACTATAGGCCGTGGGCCACGTAGCGTGTGTGCGCATGCATGGGATGGTAGCTAGATGGGGGTGGCCACCTCCGAGCATATAATGAGCTCGGCATAGGCTCATAACAACTAAGAGTTTCTTGAAATGATAATAGGGATTATATTGACTTGTTTCATTTAATTATGTGGCTTAGTAGTTTTATCACTAATGCGGAATTGCCTCCACAAGTGAGCAGCTTTGGACTGAAGAATAGAAGTGTAGTTGTTGCTTCTTTTACCAACCTATGTATGGTGAATTCATAATAAATTGGACTTCCTTTTATTTTTCTTGTGTTATAAATGTGGCTATGGGAAACGGTCCGAGACTGTGGGACGGTTATTTTATATTTTGTCATATGCTATCAGAACATGATTTCTTTTTATGAGTTATAAACTACTAGACTTATTTGTTGTATTATGAATCATGTTCTAGAATGTTATTGTTACATCAATTATATTTTAGGTAACAATCGGTCTGGTTCAAGCGGGGTCATTACAAAAGTATGCCTACTGAATCTGTCTAGGGCACACGGTGGTCCAACTCATGCACCAACTAACTTTGTCAGTGTCTTCGTACTTCCACTCCTTGTATGTGTCATCTCTGATAACTTCGTCTCACAATATAAACAATGTCCCAAGGAAAGATAGATGTGGTGACAGAAAAAAAAGATGGACAAGTGTTGTAATGTCCCCAATGCCTGAAATACTTCTAGACACTATACGTCTCAACTTAACCTAACTGAATATGTGAACAATCTAAACAATCCAAATCTCTGGCACAGTAATGGAAAGGATGTGTCTCTAAACTCATATCTATAATTGCATATACTGAAATCATGATCTCATATCCATCTCATAATTTCTATAAAAATTGACACGTGCATTGCTCAGACTTGGCTGAGCAAAATTTTGAAACACTAAGAAAATACCAAAGGAAATACCTGTCGGCTTGGTTAAGGATACTCTACACACTTGGCTCAAAATAAAAAGTCTTCATCTCAATTGACCATGACATGGCTCTGATACCAACTTGTAACACCCCGATTTCAGTTCACTTAAGAACCAAATCAGAAATGTTGCGATCGGAGCTCGAGTCGTGTTTAAAGTTGATCGACTCAGTTACGACTCGTTCGATGAAATGAGATCGAAACAACCTATCTTGGTGTGCATGAGAATGAAGAGACACCGCCGAACACGACGTCAGAACTCATGGGACATAAATAAAATTAAAGTGAAGCAAGCAACTCTGCTGAACTCGAGTTGTTAATGTGGCAATTTATCTGGTCCTCCGGCCAGAGTCAACTTAGAATTGCCAGAACCTGGAGCGTGTGTTATGAGAAAAACATTAGTTAACGAATGTTATTGGTCCATATCAGTACTTGGCTTGAAGGAATGCTACGCTAAGTCCATGCATACATCCCCATACCGATCGTTCTCTTATCCAAGTGCGTTATGATTTGTTGAAGTAATGTGCATGCTTATACTCAATAAGCTTAGGGAAGAGGCTTGCGTCTTACGTTTTGTGAAGCTTGGGTTCAAAAACGCTACAAGGAGATAATAAACATCACTGCGATGTTTTGTTCAACATGTGTGAGAAACTTACGACTAAATGGCCCAACATGGGAAAAATTCTATGGAACTCCGCCAGCTTGTCCGACGTCTAGCGCATGATTAACTTCACACTCGAGGAGTCAAGCAGAGAAGGAGAGTCCTACGGACCTATGGTCCGAACGGTGGCGGTGACGGTGGCGACAGCTGATGGTCGTGAGTGGTATGAATGGAAAGCCGGCTACGAGACTGTGCAAGTCTAGCGGCTGGGGGCAAGGTGGAGACTTGTTGGCGGTGAGCCAAAATGGTGGTGGCACTATGAGTGTAAAGTCATGAAAATGTGGGAAAGTCACTGAAAATAATGGGGAAAATGCTAGGGTTGACGTGGACGGCTCAGATCTTGCCACGTGGCATGATCCAAACATTTAACAACTCATGGTC
>JAURVB010004313.1:0-11501 GCA_033002965.1 Piper betle
AAGCTCTCACTGCCAACTCTAGTGCCAGTGCCTCACACACCCCAGCCGTAGCCTTTCTATGGGGAGGCTATCACTGCACTCAGGTGAATGCTACGCCCCATTTGCGGGGAAGCTCTCACTGCCAACTCTAGTGCCAGTGCCTCACACACCCTGGCCGTAGCCTTTTTATGGGGAGGCTATCATTGCACTCCAGTGCGATGGAGGAATCGTTGTGCCTCGCTCACCCCGGCCGTATCCTTTTTATGGGGCGGCTATCACTACTCCAAAACAATGTCGATGCATTACACAATTTACGCACATAATACGACCCTATGTCGGACTGAGTCAATTCTTTGACCCCGGTTGCACTTGGTGCATGGTGGTCGAATCTGGGCTCAAGCCGACCAATGCTACCAATAAGGAAAATACGATGTTCTACCTATTATACGTACCTGACTTGTGACTTCGTCTGACTGTGACCCGTGAACCCTAATCTAAATGAGGGCATAAAATTATACTTTAGTATAATTTTATTTTGCATGAACCTACATGCAAATTACATGACTAATATACTATCAATTTTAAATGATGTAATTAGTTCATGTTAGTCTTCATTCCTTATTAAATTTTTAGCAATTCTAATGATAATTAATTATTAATTATCCCCATCCAAATCCCCATCATCTAATTGATAATTTAGTTATTAACATGTCCATTTACAAAACAACTAAGCAATCGATAAGAACCACATGCATAAGACGATAGAGATCTAGCAACTTGGCAGGGCGTCTTCAGCAATCCCCATCATCTAATTTATAATTTAATTATTAACATGTCCATTTACAAAACAGCTACGCAATCGACAAGAACCACATGCATAAGACGATAGAGATCTAGCAACTTGGCAGGGCGTCTTCAACAAACCTTGCATGCAAGAATCCTAATGGAAACAAATAAGATGAGGGATGAAATACTCACACAGTAATGGGGAGGTCGCTCGGGACGGAGATGAGGGATGAAATACTCCCTCCTCCTGCATATATATACACTTCAACCATTCCCTCCATTAAATTCTCATACCCCATCATCCATTGGTATTTCCTAGGTTCAACGAGCCCCTTCATTAAATTCTCACACCCCATCATCCATTGGTATTTCCTAGGTTCAACGACCCCTTCATTAATAAAAATCATGGTTTTTACATCCGTGATGCCCTACTAAGTTTGGGAGGAACGCAAACATGGACTTCAGTTAGACCGAATTATGCTGACAAGATAGATGGACACCAATGTATGCTCATCTTAATTGACAGCTTTGTTTGAGAGTCTACCACAAAAAGTAGTCATGCAAGTCAAGATTAGTGCTATACATTGGTACGGGAGGGCAGGTTACATACCATTGAAGAACAGGCAAGATACGTATTAAACCTCACTATGAGTTCCTGTAGATTTTAGGTGAGATCGTGGTTCTTTGGGTCGTTTGAACCTCATCCATTTAGAAGTGCGTGACTAGTATGGTATCAAAAAGCACATGCCTATTGTTAGTTGATTGAACTAGTGCTACTTAGGAGCCATTTCTTAGGCTTGTCATTGATTGGCTATTCAATAAGCTGGCCGCCTATGGCTGAGTCTAATCATGATGATCTTAGAGACATGTCTAAGGATCTACCCATATTTTTGAGCCACTCAGTATCTTATACAGAGTTTTTCCATTTCCCTCATGACTAAGACAAAGACCCTCATTCCATACCTAGTAGGATTTTCTCAGCTTAGTGTACTCTCCCAGCACACCTGTGTCAGATTAATGAGGATGAGACACTTCATAGTTAGAGTCATAGAGCAGTGTGACCAGTTTTTATGAGAGATCCATTCACTTGTCATGTGACCAGAGATGTTAGAGATAGCCGAGCCTCTACCCGAATATTTTTTTACTCACCCTTTCAAATATATTTGTCCTACCATCACATGCCATATACCAGATGCAGATCCTATAGTTCCATGCAGAGTATGTTTTCATACTTCTTGAGACATGTTGTACTTATACAGGTGTTCTCACTCCCATTCCATTACAGAGAGCCCTCTTCAGCAGTAGTTAGTGGTCATATATATAGTCACGAGAGCCATAGCACACAATAGAGTTATAGTAGTTGTCCTTGTTCCATTATGAAACAAAGTGAGATACTTGACTTTGGACCAAGTTAGCTAAGACTATGTGAGTGGTCTAGTTCCTCTTATAGGGACACTTGTGTGATTGACTTAGACTGGTGACAATAAGCCATACAAGTCATTAGCATATACCTTTATTTTGTACTAGAGTTCACCATATGCTAGCAGGACTCACAGGACACCCTAGTATTGCTGTAGGACTAGAGCAGAGTGCACTGCGGGTACTTGTAGTTGACCTATCACATTGATGGGGATTAGGGAGACATGGGTTGATGATAAGCCGGATACCTCGCACTGAGATAGTTTTTCCTGATGTAGTTCAAACTAATACCTTGTAGTACTATAGAGTATCTGCTTGACCACCCAATAGGCCCTTAGGGGTAAACCAAGGATTTTCCCGTTGAGGTCATTCTAGTTCAGTCCCCGTACTTTGCATTGACCCATGAGTTAGTCTAGAGAGATGATTCAAGTATGTATGGTCAGTCTAGTTGGATGATTCCAGCATGTATGGCATGTTTTACTAGATGATTCGATCACATATAGTTCATCCCGCAAGATTATTTAGGAGCTAGTGAGCTTAATCAAAGTTTAGAGTTCTAGCATCATGTTGGTCCATTTGGGCATGTGTAACTAGATTTCAAAGGAGAATTACCAGTTTGCTAACGAGATGACATCTTCAGTTGAGTCCCCTGATTGTAGTTGATGTAAGTAATTTTGAAGATGGAATTTGTATAAGGAGGAGAGGTTGTAAAACCCCACGTTAGGGCAAGGGTTTTACCCGTTTGTAGTTTGCTCGATTTGGATCAGTCTCGAGTTGTTTAGAGCAAGCTCGAGCTAGAACAATTTTAAGAATATGAGTATGTGGCCTAGATGGCTATATGAGCATGTTATGGAGGTTGAGTATACCCGACAAGCATATAATAGTTTCATTTATTATAAACTAGAGCATTAGTTATTAGTGTATACACAAGGAAGACATGATTTTTATGAGTTAGCTAGGGTGTTAAGCCTAGATCTAGGTTATTGTAGCGTTTAGCATCCCTTTGGGATTTTTAGGGTATCTCATTGCATGCATCATCATAGGGATTTCGGACCATCAAATTGTGCCCTATGGGCCTAGCTCGATTGCATTTAAGATTTCGAGGCCCATTTACCTTTCTTGCCTCGATTCCCACCTATAGAGTCAATTTTAGGACTCGAGTTAGTTTTGACTTTGTATGGTCTCGATCTGAACTTTTCGTTTGTATGTATGTTGCATATACCCATAGGTGGGCCCCACTAGGTCACAAGTTGTCGGACGTTCAGATCGAGCCACGTGGCACGTCAGCCCTAGTTTTCTCTCATTTATATTTCAAACATTTCCATTGATTTTCAAATTTCCACCATTATCGCCGCCACCACTTTGGCTCACTGTTGGCAAGAGCCCGGACCTACTCCGGCCATCAGATTGGTACGGTTGTGACCACCTCGCAGCTGGCTATCATTGTGTACCCACTATTACCATCGGTGTCGCCGCATTTGCCATTGGCGATCGAGTTTTTGTCATTGTTCATCATCGCTGCCGCCACTATGTCAGGCCATTTTTAGGCGCCGGTGAGCCACCTTCGGCCGATTCGACCACCCACATATCTTCATCTTCTTGAGATCTCCATTTTGAGACCACCCACGACCACCGCTATAGCCCCAATCGCCGCCCGCGACATCGCCACACTAGCCGGTGTTACCTCCCATTTCTAGATAATTTACGGCCAGTCTATGGCTGGACTTTGCCAAACAATACCACCATTATGTTCCCCATCCTCCCCTCAGTTGATCCCCACCGACCAGCCTACCCTAGCTGCTCCCCCGTTGACGTTTTCCGGCGACTGGTACCTTCGCCCCTTTTCGAGCCCGTTTACCAGTTTATTCGTGATCGCGTCTGCCGCCCGCGTTCGCATCCGTCGCCCACATTCGCATCCGCCTAGCCATGCCCGAGTTTGCCAACTGTGTCCATGTTTGTGTCCATTACTCCGATCCAGCCCAACAATTTATTTAACCTAGATCAAGTTGGCTTGGCCCAGCTCGATCTGATTTAGGTCGGTTCGCTTCGGTTCCGCCCATTTTTGGTCGTTTCTCAACCGTTTTTGATAACTTGATTACGCTTACATTAATTTAGATGCATATTCACATTGTTTAGTATGTTTGGATATTATGAGTATATTTATTTATTTATTTATTATTTTATTTATTCATGATTATTCATTTCTTATTATTTACATATTTATTGTCTATAATGAATGATTATGTGACTAATCATTGTTATTGAGTATATATTCATGGATATTATTTTGTTCATGTTTATCTTATTTTATTTAATGAATGGAATGATTATTAATTACTTTCTTACTTGTGTTATTATATGTACGTATTTAGTCGTTTCTTCGTACATTCAATATTTATATTATTCTTCTTCATGATTAATTAATATTAGTCATTTTGTTTATTTATCTATTAATTAATTAATTAATTAATAAATTGTTTATTTAATTATTTATATATTTACTAACACAAGTATATATTAGCTATGCATGCAAGCCGACACTTGTTTAAATATGTTTGCTTACGGTCTAGTGTAGGGCAATCTTGAAGTTTCATAAGTTTTCGTGGGTAATGGAATATGCATTCGCCAATTTGTACTAGTTATTTTTTGGACCAGTAACACTCGTTATAGACGTTTTTCATCTTATATATGCAGGTCTTATAATCTTAAGTTGACTTTGGTGTGTGGACAGATAAACGCTATACATGCTTGAGCTCAACGCATTTATTTCTTTTCTTACTTTTACTTATATTTGATGTGTTTTGACTCATATTTAACAATATATTTTGTTTTCATGACACCAAGTAGGTTGCTTCGATCATATTTCGTCAATCGAGTCACACCGACTAACAACATTAGACATGATTTGGGTCGATCGTAACATTTTTGATTCAATTCTTGGATGAATCGAAATCGGGGTGTTACAAACAAACTCTAAAGATCTCATCGTCAAGGGTTATTAATAAAAAAATTCGTGTGACTAAATGACCTATGTGGAGTGGGATGCAATAAATCAACCGCTGATCATGTGTTTATTATCTTATGTTTATTGATATGAATGAAAGCATGATTTATATTATTTATAAATAAGTTAATTATTATTATTATTATTATTATTATTATTATTGTCAGTATTGTAGATTTATGTATGTGGTTGTATTTTAAATTCATGATCATGTGGGATAATTATTAATAAGTAATTGTTCATATAATATTAAACAAGTATATTATGTTGTTATTTGGGATATGTACATTAATTATATTAGATAATGTTAATAAATAATAGAGCTAATCATGATCTACATGTGTTTGTTAATGACTATAGTTAATTAATTAATCAATGTCATTTTAATCTATTCATTAATTGGTTATCATTGATTAAGTAACGAGGATGATGTCTTTATATCTTAGTAAGTTAATATGTGCAAATCCCCATTTTCGGGGTAGAGTTTTACTAGATTTGAATTTTGCCCTATTCGGGTCAGTATTGAGTCGGTTCAAATGAGCTGGAGCTAGACCAATTTTCAGACTATGAATATGGGCCTAGGTGGCCGCATGAGCATGTTATAGTGGGTGAGTATGCCTGATATGCATAAGATAGTGTCAGCTACGATACAATAGAGCATGAGTTGTCATTGTATACAAGAGGTATACATATGGTTTTTATGAGTTAGGTCGGATTTCTGGCCTAGATCTAGGCCGTTGCAGCGTTTAGTGTCCGTTTGGGGTTTTCTAGGTATTTCATTTGCATGGAGCATAGGTTTTGAATCACTAGATTGTGCCCCTATGGGCCTAGCTTAATTGAGTTCAGGGTTCAAAGGCACATTTTGCCTTGCCTCGATTCCCACCTATAGTGTCACTTTTAGGCTCAAGTTGGCTTCAACTTTTAACAGTCTCGATTTGAGCTTTCTATCTATATATATATTGTATATGCCCATAAGTGGTCCCCACTAGGCCACGAGTTGTCGAACGTCCAGATTGTGCCAACATAGCAAGAACAGAGCCGTACACTCAACTGTAGCTCCACCCATTTATTTTCCGAGCGATGTCCCTTTATTTTGGATGTTTTACTTTTGCGCCACCACCAGTTCGGCTCACCGTTGGTGAGTCTTTGCCTCACCTCGGCCACCGGACTGGCACCCCCATGATTGCCTCACGGTCGGATTTCTATCTATACCCTTCATGACCATTGGCGCCGGCATAGTTGCAGCTAGTGGCATAGTTGTTGAAGCCTGTTTCCTCTGCCACTATTGCTATTTGAGTCATTTTCTAGCACCAGTGGGCCACCTCTTGCCGATCCGACCACCTTGGCAGCTTTCCCTCACCGTAGTGGCATAGTTGTTGAAGCCTGTTTCCTCTGCCACTATTGCTATTTGAGTCATTTTCTAGCACCAGTGGGCCACCTCTTGCCGATCCGACCACCTTGGCAGCTTTCCCTCACCGAGATCTTCCATTTGAGACTGACACCAACCTCCGTTGTGGTCATGATTGCCGCCGGTGACGTTGCCATTCACGGCGGTGATGCCGGCCCTTTCGTGCCGATTTCTGACCAGCCAGTGACCGGACTTCGCCGATCGTCACCACCAACACCTTTGCCATTACGCCTCGTGCCGATTTCTGACCAGCCAATGGCTGGACTCCACTGATCGTCACCACCAGACTTAGCCCATTACATTGCACTTTGGGTAGGGTCGTTACAAATGACCTGGCCCAAAGTGCAACGTAATGGGCCTAAGTCATTTTTTAAAAGTGGTTAACCAAGTTAAAAATCTATAGTCCATTCTCACTTATAAACATGATCTTATCTTAGTAGGTATTAGATGTGGGACTAAGTTGTAATGACTCTCTTGTTCTGAGCCATGAGCCAAATGTCACTATATGAAACTAAGTGTCTCATAAATTAGTTTTCTATTAATTTTCAAGATTTTAAATAAATCCATGCATAAAATTTAATATAACAAATGCTCGGAATAATCTAACCCCACGAGCCAAACCGAAATTCCACTGCCATGCAAACAATCTAGAAGTATAATAACAAATAAGAATAAATCGAAAGTCCAATAATAGAGTCCTCCAGCTATCCCAACTCTACCTATCCTTCCATGCTCACACCTGCGGAGGCAATTCCACATTAGTGATAAAAACACCAAGTCATATAATTATAAGAAACAAGTTAATATATTTCACAATATATGAATTTGAGTCTTTTAGTGATTATGAGAATATGCCAAGCTCTTACTTTCCTGGAAGGGCAGCCACCTCATCCAACTACAATCCCATACATGCACACACACGCTACATGGTCCTCGACTTGTAGTTACTGATGTTTACTATTGACTCACCCTCTTGGTATCACAAGTGTATAATAAATCATCTTGCATCACTGCGCCATGTCACCCTTACCCTGTCACCCCGTGTCGAACTGAGTCAATTCTTTGACCCTGGTTCCACTCAGCGCATGGTGGTCAAATGTGGGCTTAGGCCGACCAAGATTCTCAAATATGAATATATAATTTTAAGGGTGGGTGTTACCGAGTCTTTGACCCTGGTTGCGCTCGATGTATGGTGGTCAAATCTGGGCTCAGGCTGACCAAGACTCCCAAATAGGAATATATAACATTTCAAGTAATTATACATACCTGGAATTATGATGAGGCTCCTGCAACTACGACACACGATCCTAATATGAATGAAACTTCTCGAAAAGCTACCCTTTGTGAGCCAAATATTCTCACAAACTATCAAGTTGATATTTTATTTACCATCAACAAAATTCTCCTTTATATAGAAGAATATGTATGAAATTAAAGAAGTCACTACATTAAAGTTTATAGAAAAGAACATAATCACACATAATTATATTAAATACCTACCATTAGTGTGATAACGAAAAGTCAAAAATTGACTGTTGACTTAATGCGAATGGGTCCCAATCCAAAAAATTCAATCCCAAGAATTAATTTAATTAAATTGTATTTAAGATTCATTTTAAGATTTATAAAACCCTAAATAAAATAACCTAATTATTTTCAGAGTTTTACATAAGTTGAGGGATCTTGCAATCCACCCACCTTAGAAAATTTTGTCCCCGAAATTCCTACACTTTACTGTTGCTAGCCCCAGCACACGTCCTTCTCTGGCCCGTGACCGATAACTTTAGCCAACGTCCGTAGTCCAGCTCACCATCTAACACAAAACCAAGTTAACCAAGTTAAAGATCTATAGTCCATTCCTACTTATAAACAAGATCTTATCCCAATAGATATTAGATGTGAGACTAAGTTGATGGATCTCACACCTTTCTAGATATATCAGTCCAACTATCTGTTTTTCTAGATGGTTGAGATGAGCAGACATTGACCAACTCACAGGCCATAGTGTAAAACCCACGATTCGAGTCAGGGTTTTATATTCAGAACCGGTCGGTTCGATCGTTATTTTCGAGTCGAGTCAGTTTCAGAACACGTGTACTGAGCTGAGCCGGTCTCGTGTATGAGCCATGAGGGTCATGTGTACCCAAGTATATGATGATAAAGTCATGAACACAGCAGAAAAGAATGAGTTATCAGAATATATGAGAGTATGCAGTTCATTTTTTTATTATGATATATAATGGATCGTAGAATTAGTTTTAGGCCGTTTACCGCGTTAGGACGCGTTACGGGCATTTGGGTGGGTTGATAGTTCTAGAGCATATCATTATGATTTTTTTGGGTGTTTTTTGATTTTATGGGATTTTTCCCATATTTTTTGGAATTTTTACGACTTAAATATTATTTTTGACTCGATTCGGAGATGAGTCAAGTAATATTTACGACTTTGCCACCACACACCCGCGCGCCCTTCTCTTCTTCCCCAAACCCTCGCCCGCCGCGCCACCCCTGTTCACGCGCAACCGTCGCCACGGCCGACGCCGCCCGGCCACCGATCGACGCCGCCTGGCCACCGATCGACGCCGCCCAGCCCGGCCACAGCATGGCCCTGTCGCCCCGACCAGGTCCGACCCCCATCGGACCGCCGCGACGCGAGGAAACAACGCCCGCGTTGCGCTTCCGTCGTCGATTCTATCGCCGGCGACCTGTGCCGCCACGATCGGTCAGTCGCCTCAGCACCCTCAGCCTTCCAGCGACCTTCCCCGACTGGAACGGAGGCCATCGCCACTGTGGCCGGCTGGATCTAGAGACCCATCGCCGCCGGCTCTATTTTGTCGTTTTCTGGTGAGCCGCCGCCTCCATTGGCCACGGTGATGTCATAGATGAGTCGGGCTCGCCGAGCGGGTTCTGAGGGTACCCAACACGACCACTTTCCGGCCAATAAACGCCGCCGGCGATTGTCTCCGGAAAACCACCGGAAGTCACCGCAAAACCGCCAGCAGCTGCCGAAAAATCAAAAATTCTGGAATTCACTGGAATTCACCAGATCTTCTGCGGGGCTCACCCAGTCGAGCCCGATCGAACTTCGGACGCCGATGAGCGCCGAGACACGTGACGGAACCCTAGCCGTCGCCGATTGCCGACTAGGTGAGGTATAATTACCTCCGATTGAGTTATTTAAAATTGATTATGATTGTTAGTATAACATGCTAGAATTGAATAATTGTCATGATAAATATATGAGTATGAGTGTAGTGATGATTGCATGATGCAAGTAATTGAGAATGAATAGTGAGTGATTTAATGAGGTAGATCGAGTTGAGCATGCTAATCGAGTAATGTAACTTAGGAAAAATACAATAAAATTGGTAGGAATTGGATGAGTTAGAATTATTTTCATATTTATGATTATTGATTGTGATTGATGTTTATTGAGTTTGATGCATCATTTAGTTAGCGGGCGTTAGTATTTAGTTTTGATGTGTAGGTACGGAGTAGGAGCTCGCTGCCTAGGCGTGATGACACGCTTGGAGCTTCTACCAGGTCCGTTTAGGACTCGTCTGTTTTACTCTTATCTATTGTATGTTTGTTTTAATGCCTACAGGACGAGTTAAGTGGCGCTTTATCGGATCCCACTTAACATGGGCCATTTAACCGAATAGTTTTCCGGATTAATAACCCCTCGAGGATGAGATCCCTCGAGGATGATTTCGAAAACAAGATCCACCATAAGTTGCCTTCGGGCCTATTATATAAATCCCTACCCAACCCTATATATATGTAGTTTTCCCATTTTCAATGAGACGAGAGATGGAGAAATCGACTGCATGTACCATGCAGAGGATGCCGTGACAGTCAAAGCGGGCTTTGGATTAGTGCCAGCGGACTGTTCCATTCCCGAGGGATCCTGACAACTCCGCGTTTGAGTTCCTCACACTCGGAGAACGAGGAGGTTTACGGGTATTGTTTAGTACAGTGCATGTCCGAACTTGTGGTTCAAAGGGGTACTAAAGGCGACTGCCTGAGAGTACTCGGCCTTCGTGCTCAAGGCCAAGAGAAATATGGAGGTACGGAGAGGGCTTAGGATAAAGTTTCACGAGAAGTACTGAAAAAGAAGTGCCGAGAGCGGCACAATACCAGCAGCATATCAGTAAGTTTGGGATGCTACAAGGTCTGCAGCCCAGTGGCTCCTCACTAGTGCCCTTCAGAGTGTTCACGTGGAGTATATGATGTTTTCTTTCATATAAGAGCTTGCTCTCATAGCCAGTTTGTTATAGTTATTTTATTTTCTGGACCAGTAACACTTGTTATTGACGTGTTTTTATACTATATGTAGGTAAGAATCACGAGTTGGAGGAGCCAGCTTGGACGGAGGAGCAATGAGGTCTTGTGCACACACGCATGTTAAATTTCAGAATGTTTAATATTGTATTGTTATGTTATTATATTGTGAATAACATTTTCAAATGCATGAGACATGATAGAATGTGAACATGATTAGAGATGCACAGTGGAAGCATGGTGGGTTGAAACCCCAGCTTCAGAATGAATTCATAATATTTTAGATTTTGTGTGAATGAAATCATGGATGCATGTGTATATATATATATATATATATATATATATATTGTTTTGACAGGGTGGGCCCATAATTGCACTTTTAGGGGAGACCCTGACGGTTTTATTTCAGGATTTTTACCGTAATTGTAATGATGTGAAAATTGGTTGCATGTCATCCATGTAGTATCCTGTTAGGGTTTTATGCATTCATGCATACATATAGCAAGTTAAATTTTCATCTTAAGACGCCGAGATTGGATCCGCACGAGTTAGGTTCGGGTTAGCCGACCTAACCGGGGCCTGTAACATGCCGGTTTGGTTCACGAGTGTGAACCGGATTTGGGT
>JAURVB010004314.1:0-50957 GCA_033002965.1 Piper betle
TGGATATCTTCAAAGAGACACAAGCTTATGATACTATAAAAGATGGGTTTGAACTTAGTTTTAAATATCTGTTAATTTTAAAGTTTAACCTGTTAGTTGTGGTAGGGATGTGTCTCTTTTATAATTCAAAATCCTCTTTATACATTTTAAAGTCATCCTCTTAGATGTCATGTAAGTGTTGTCTCTATATTATCTCGAAGTACTCATAATAACAGTATTTAAGTCAAGAACCCTCCAATAATGATATATTCAACATATATCATTTAATAGTCTAAATCATTAATTTGAAAAGTAACTTTCTGAATCAAACATCATAAATTAGGTCGTGTTCGAGCCAAATTAGGGTGCTACCATAAGTCTCTTTGTTTGGGATGTAGCCAAACCCAAACGAGACATAACAGTCGTTCGAATTTTATTTTCTTTAAAGCTTGTCACAAGCGGCAAGCCTTGATAAACAGTGGATTTTTAGTGCATTCTTATTTTAATTGGTCAAGAGGAATAAAAAATGACCCACACGCACTCAGCCATAAATAAACAAATAAAATATAAAATATAAAAGAAGAAGGCTTGGAGTCACCACCTGAAACATAATCGGCAGCTTCCTTTTAACTTATGCTACTCCTCATCGGGAAAATAAAATAAAAATCTTACACTTCTCTTTCTGATCAACTTAAATATAAGTGGAGTCGATCATACTAAACATTTTCCGTACTTGCTACAATAAAATATAGGAGAGGAAGAAGACTTGGAGTCATCACCTCATATGATCTGCAGCTTTCTCATCCTGATCAACCAGTTATCAAAAAAATTAATTTCATCTCCTAAATCAGGCATTTGGAGCTTCATTGCCAAAGGGAGTTCAGAGTAAGTTTACTTCTTTTTTCTTCCATGAAAAATCTATTCCATCAACTAAATTCATTTTTTTCAATTTATAAACGCATTCTTCATTTGCAGCCCTTGAGGGAGTTTGAATAATCTTTTTTTTAAAAAAACAATATTATTTTCTAGCCATGTGTAAAGTAATATAAATGAAATAAAATTTTTAAACGGTTCAGATTATTAAAAATAGATAAATTTTATAAATTTTATGTTTAAAGTAATATAACTAAGTTATTTTGTAACTAAATTATGAAATCAAGTGATAAAAAAAAGGGAATTTTTTTGTATAAGTGAAAGCCCAGGGTGAATCACATGATGATAATCATGATTAAATTTGATACAAAATGCAATGAGCATGTATAAATTTTCTTCGAAATATATTACATATCCACTATTTGTATTAAGTTTGATGTTTTAAATTTTTATGACATTTACATATATTTCATAATAATCAAATAGAGCCTAAGTGATCATATAGTAGGTTTTGATATTTCAAGAAAATCGAATATTTTAATACATTTTATTTTCTGTTTACATAAATGATAACGACCTTGATATTTGGTATAATTATATATAACCTAATCCATGATACTTAATTTTCAAATATACGAATTATTATTATTAAATTTTGGATATTTGTTAGTTAAATCCCTTACTAGAATTTTCACAAATTTATCATTAAAAGGGTCTGTAGAAAATAATCTTACTTTAGATATATGTTTTAATATTAATTTTTTATTAGCATCTACTTGGTTTGAGATTTCTATTTACTTAAAATTTGTACGCATTACTTTTGTTAATCGTGTCATAAATATTTAGCATACACTTTACTTGAGATTTTTATTTGTCCATAATCATTAATAATGAATTTTAGTTATTTAAGAGAAGAAATTGTAGGTGAATTAATTAACGATGATCATTAATCTTTTCAATATAATTATCATCTTTAAAATTAATTACTAATTATGGTAGTAATCTTAAATTTTAAAGCCAAATTGTCTGACAATCCTATTTGAATTAGTCCATAAAAAATCCTAGTTAATATGTAAATAGAATTATTAAAGCATCTACTTGACTTGTATTTCTATTTACTTTTAACTTTAATTGTTAGGTGATGGGTATCTTTCAAATTAGTCATAATTATATATTCATAATTTATATAATATAAATGAATCATTAAAATTGCATAGTGAGTCAAATATTAAGTGAATAACTCAAAATAAATGATCACACTATTAAGTACATAACTCTAAATAAATGATCACACTTTCGACAATTTAAGATTAAAATAAAAATTTATAGAACTTAACTATTGATCTTAACATCAAACATTGATTCAAACATCTAACCCATTCACAAAAACGAAATGATAAATAAATAAAGTTAAAAAATTAAATGGAAAGAGTTTGTTTATTTGATTTTATAGATATATATCTTCTAAATTGATAGGTAATTTTTTTAAAAAATTATTTTTTCTAATGATGTAATGTAAAAAAAGAACCATACTCGGTAATTAGTTTAGAAGTATGTACCTTTTATCAACCTCCTTTAGCTATTAAAAAACCATACTCGGTAATTAGTTTAGAAGTATGTACCTTTTATCAACCTCCTTTAGCTATTAAAGAACCATACTTTTAATAATATAGGAAGGGGAAGGGGTTTGGTTTTTTTAATTTTAGAAATAAACAGATAAGGGCAATTCCTAAGATTGGATAGCTTAAATCAAATTATTGTGCAAGAATATTTCCCACCACTTGTTCATATGATCTAATCTCTCTCTCTCTCTCCTGTCTCTCTCTCCACAAACACACACACACACAAACTCTCTCTCTCTCTCCTATAGACCATTGGATAAAGTCCAATGGTAGTAGTATGCTTTTGTCAGCAATATGATTCAGTAGCAGTATGCTTCTGTGATTGTATATTTCACCAATGGTTTGTTTTGTGAATTCTTTTTAGCATGTATGCTTAGCCCTCAGTATGATATGATAGCAGCTCAAAGTCATTGCTTGTGTACCCCTTAGGGTGCATGTAATAACCCAATTCGCCCCAAACAAATGTTATCGTTCAAAAATATATTTGTTTGGCTACTAATTCATATTAACATCACATAAGCGGATCTCAACATTTAAGAAGGCTTAAGACAGAAAACCCTACAAGACTTCTATCCGATGTATGCTGAACACACATACAATAAGAGGGATTATAACTTACATGCTTTTAACATGAACACTCCGAGTCTGAGGAGAGGCAGTACGTCCCCTGCAACTAAAAGGATGACTTTAAATGATTGCATATGTCATGAATTCTTAATATCATGCATGAGTTATTTCTTATACTTAGTTTGTTTTTCGACTTAGTTAACTTATTATATAATGCTAGGCATGTTGAGATAGAGTCATAGGGGTCATGGTTGTCTCTTCCATATACCCCACACACCACACAATTAAACACTAATACATGACACTCTTTAAGTGCTAGGGACTCAAGCCCGAACACATGTCTTCACGTGGATTCTTCTAGTGGTGTGACCTAATGCTCCTCCAATCCAGGTTACTTCGGAACACAACACATAGCTGCAACCAAATATTTTTAGTGTACCTTATTGTGCTCCAATCATCAGTTCCTGGACTTTTGGGCTTTAGTAGAAGTTAGTTAAATAAAACAATACAACAGACCATGGCAATCAACCTAATAGCATCACTTAACATGTTACATTTTATAACTACAAACCCACTTATGGGATCATAGCAAATTCAAATGACATTTCCCCTCAACGTATATATCTTAACATATCATAAAATTACAACCCATAACCACATTGTCAGTACTCCTGCCATGAGCTATTCGATTCCTCCGCCACCGCTAGCCATCTCTAAGGAAACACACCAACATATATATAAGAAAAATGCCAATAATTAAACAAGGCTGAAAATACCAAAACTGGGTGATGTGTATTATAGTACCCATAAGGAAAATCTCTGATATCAAGAACAAGCTAGAATCAATCAACAGCAGCACATCATAATCTTAAAGAGTTTATAGAAAGAGTTAAAAATCAAAAGAGTTTGTTTCTTTGATTTTATACACATATATCTTCAAATTGGATACATGAACCATAGAGGAATTTTTTTAATGATGTGATGTAAAAAAAGAACAACACTCATAAGTAATTTAGAAGTATGAACCTTTTATCAACCTCCATTAACAATTTAAGAACCTTACTTTAAATTAATTTAGGAGGGGAAGGGGTTGTTTTTTTACTTGTTAGAAACGAACAAGTATGGGCAGTCGTTGTGATCAGATGGCCTAAATTAAATTGTTGTGCAAGAATTTTTCCCGTCTCTTACTCGTATAATATAATCACAACCATTAAAGGTTCATCTAATGGTGGAAGTTGAGGAATTATGGATGGTAGTTATGGGTAGTTCCATCAATAACTATCTAATGTGAACCGCTACATTATATATATGTGTGTGTATATATATATATATATATATACACACACACACACATACACGTATATATGGAAAAGTTTTTCTCGGCCATTGGCAAGCAACCATTCCTGCCCCAAAAATTAATCTGGGTCATTAATTATAAAGAATTGCCCAAATTAGAAAGACCATTAAGATGAAACCCTCCTATCACTCTTTGCCCATCTCCACCCTTTCAACCCTTGGTCACCGTAGTCATTGAAGCCATCACCCCATTCCACCTTCGGCGACAGCAACCTACCCGTTGTTGGCCCCTTCCACCTCTGATCTGCCACCGGCCCCTTCTACCTCGTCACCTGATCAAAAAGTTAAAAACCAGATCTTTTTGTTTGCACTATTTACAGTAAAAATTTGCAAAGTACCACTATTAAATAAAACACATCTTTTATTTAACCCCTAAAAATCCATTATTTACAAACATCACCGTCCTTTGCCACAAATTTAAAAAGCAACATAGCACTATCAATACAAAACAGCTCATATAACCGATCAATTCCCATCAATTGAATAAACAAACATACCCAAAATGGATTCAAGGCTTTTACTCAAAATAGGAAGAGATCCATTGCCACAGATTTAAACAGCAACATAGCACTATCAATACAAAACAGCTAAATAACTGATCAATTCCCATCAATTGAATAAACAAACATACCCAAAATTGGTTCAAGGCTTTTACTCAAAATAGGATGAAAATCTGTCATCGAAGGCTACGACGGCCAGCTACTAGAGGTCTGACTTTGCTAGATCGATGCTGGCTGCAACAGTTTGGCTATGACGGCTGAGTTGCAATGGCGTTGATAGGTGGTAGAGCAACAAGGGCAAGGTGTGATCGAAGGGCCATGACGGCAATGGCTGGGAAGCACAGCGGCAATGGGTGGGGAGCACGACAGCGACGGGTTGGCAGGGAAAAGACGCAGTTGACAGGGTTTGGGTGGGAGTGTAATTTTTGAGATGTTTATTTTGGATCTTCTGATCATAAGGACGGTTGAGATTAAACTTTAGGGCAGGAAATTTTTCTACCCCAGGCTCAGGTAATCATCTCTTATATATATATATATATATATAACACACATATAATAAACACACACACACACACACATACTGACAAACATAACACACTCACACACACTCTTATAGACTATTGTATAAAATTCAATGGTAGCGGTATGCTTTGACAATGGACTTTAGTACCAATATATAGTAGCATGTTCATCAATGATATGATTCAATAATAGTATGCTTTTGTGATTGTATGTTTCATTAATGGGATGTTACATGAACTCTCTACAGCATGTGTGCTTCACCCTCTGTATGGTATGATAGGAGCTCATAGTCATTGTGTATGTACCCCTTAGGGAGCATATAATAACCCAATTCTGCCTTGACACGGACTGAATCATGATGTCTTAATTTGAAAAACTATTTGTGTGCTACTTATTTGGACTAACTTCTTGGAAGCGGATCTCAAGCCTCAAGGAATTTTAAGGCGAAAAATCTTACTAGACTTCTATCTAATGAATGCTAATCATACTTACTGTAAGAGGGATTATAACTTACTAGCTCCTAACATAAGCACCCCGAGTCAGAGCCTCTCCTGCAACTAAGAGGGTGACTTTAAAAAATGCATATGTCATGAATGCTTAATCTCATGCATAGATCATTTCTAACACTTAGTTCAATCTTCGAATCAGGTAACTTATTACATGATGATAGGCATGATGAGATAGTCACAGAGGTCATGATTACATGTTTCATATACCCCACACGCAACACAATTAAACACTAACACAGAGTATTATTCCAGTGCTAGGGAAAGCCCAAACACTTAGTCTTCACATGGATTCTTCTATTGGCGTGATCCGTATGTTCCTCCAATCCAAGTTATTTCGGAATACAATACACAATTGCAACTAAATATGGTTAGCGTACCTTGTTGTGCTCTGATCATCAGTTCCTGAACTTTGGGGCTTAAGCAAAATTTTGCAGAAGAATATTGGTCAAAAGTCAAGAATTAACTCCCCTACGTGGAAAGTTAGTTAAATAAAACAGTACAACACACCATGTTGATCAATCCAAGAGCAACGCTTAACATATTACATTCCATAGCTCCAGGCCCAGTTAGAGGATCATATCAAATTCAAATTACATTCATTAGGTATATATCTTAACATATCAGCAATTACAATCCATAACCACACGTTTGGTACCATGCCATGAGCCACTCGATCCTTCTATCACTGTCAACTATCTCTAAGGAAACACACCAACATACACACACACACACACACACACGAAAAACATTGGTAATCAAATATAATCAAACAAGTTTGATTACTAGTCTGAAAGTAACTAATGGTAATACCAAAATTAGTTGATGTGTATTCTAATACCCATGAAGAAAATGTTCAACATTAGGCACAAACTAGAATCAATCAGCAACCACAAATCATAATCTTACATATTGTGTTAGAACACTCTAAGCGCTACTTGCAAGCCCGAAAAATTCAACAGCAGAATGCAATGTATCATGAACATACCATATAAATGTTTTGAATTCTAGTCGAAAGTAATATGCCCATATCATACATTACTGTTGGTTAAGAAAATATGTCACACATACATCTACACATAGTTCTCAATCTCGAGTTCGAAAACTATCAAGGGATCTCAACTTTGAAGTTTTTTGAAACTGTGAAAATAATCTAAACAGCCCGAAGTTAGTGGGATTCGATAAAATGCCACCAACTCCATCCTACAATTATAAGGCAAAGCTATGATGTAGCCAAGCAGAGAGTCAAGCAATGGTGAGTCCTACAGATTAGGGTGAGTTGAACTAATCATCCAAACTCGACAAGCTCACTCTATGTATCCTTCTAGAGTAATAAAACCCTAATCACACTTTGATCATACTTTGATCACACTGTGAGACAAAACGAGGCAAAGCCTCCACACATGCACAACATACTGAAAAACACATAACTCATTTAGCTTACTTAGTTACTTATTAATCATCATTAAGTAACTTAACTATGGTTTAACAGGTTTCCAGTATAATTAGTGAGCAATCACTTAGGACTTAGCAGACTTAATCCACAATTTTTTATGAGCCAAACGAAGCACAAATGGGCTAAAATTCTGAGCAGTGGACCTTGACTTAGTAAGGATAAGACACAAAAATAACCATGGGCTAAGGAACTAAGGTTTGACCCTACATTCATGTCCACTCAAAGTAACTATATTTAATAACTACCTAAATGATATCTAAACAAACCCAAACGTATTGCGTCCCATGTAAACATTAATTGGAACATTACATGATTTTTAAATACAAACAGAAGTTCAATCATACGAACATACCATCAAAATGTCGGGTATGAGCCAAAGGACATCCTACCTTTAAATTTGCCACTCCTAGGGGCTAAGAAGGCTTGGGGAGACCTAGGGAGGACCTAGGACGATGAAGTAGGGCGTGGAGAAGAGGAAGGAGTGGGAGAAGGTCGGAGGAAGAAAGAGCAAATGGGAGAAATAGTGGAGATGAGGGGTTCTTTAGAAGAGGGAAAACCAGCTTAGCACAATGGCGTTGGCTTGGTGCCTGACAAGCCGGACCACGGGTTGGTCAGCTGGCCAGACACATGATAGTGAAATACATGCAATTGAACCAATATGGCCACAAGGTCGCTGGCTGGTCGCTTTGTGATGGCAAGATATTGAGAGAAACTCACTATTTGGGTGCAAGGACACTAGCTAGGTGCCTTTATATCCATTTCACATTCCTCAAGTTATTGGTTTGCCTTATTTTCACCCTAAGGCAGCCAAGGGCAACCTGAGGAACAACATCATGGGTTCTTAGGGGCTAGGATGGATCAAATGGGGTTCCAATCAAAGCGAAGCTCACTAGACACATGAGGGACATGGTCCTACTGTCTATCTATGACTTGACTAAACAAATCGAAACTAGAAGCTATTGTGACATAATGGCCAACCGGATGGGCAAGACACTCTAGGGGAGATTAAGGTCTTGACTAGTACATACCATACCATATGCATACACACACGATAAAAATAATCGTGTAAAGCAACACGATCTGGGACAAGACCGAACTGAAATTAAAACCATATGGGCAAATGACCTAGATTTTACAGAGTATACCTACATATATATAAGAAAACCATCAATAATAAACAAGCTAATTATTAGCCTTAAAATAATTGATGACAATACCAAAATTGACTGATGGGTACCCACGAAGGAAATCTCAAACACAAAAGTAGGCCAAAATCACTCAACAGCCACAAGTGATAATCACAACATATCATGTTGGAATATTTTCGGCACTACATGCAAGCACAGAAAACTCAATGACCACATGTAACATATCATTTTCTACCTCACTGCTAGTAGGACCATACAGAGAAACACAAATAAGAAAATCGGTCACACACACACACACACACATATATGGGCACTTATATTATACCATTTCTGAATCTTGAGTTTGTAAACCATTAAGGAATCTCAACCTTAAAGTTTTATTAAACTATGGACAAAAGTCATCTAAAAGGCTTGAAGTTAGTGGGATCTAATAAAATGCCACCAACTCTGTCCCACAATCGTAAAATAGAATTTCGATAGAGTGAAATAGAGAGCTGAGCAAAGGTGAGTTCTAGAAACTTGAGTCAGTCGAGCTCTTCATCCAAACTTGGCTAGTTTACTTTGGGTATCCCAATACAATAAAACCCAATTAACACTCTAATCATATTGGCACGCAAAATGACGTGAAGCACCACACATGTACAACATACTCAGAAGCATAATAAACTCAATTAGGTTGATCACTTACTAACTAATTATTATTAATTGGCTCAATTAGGGCTTAGATCATTTTCGATATAATTAGTGAATAATTACTTAGGACTTAACCCTAACTTAATCAAGCAGTCTTAACCTCACTATTTTTCTCAAGGGCCAAACAAATTCTAAATGGATTGAAATTGGAACAATGGGCCCTGACTTGCAAAGGGTCAAGACACAAAAATCACCATCGGCTGGCCCATAAGCTAACATGATGAACAAAGCCCACTACAAATAAGGCTAAGGAGTTGGGAAGAGTGATCTTGGGCCGCACACAAATTTTCTAAGGCTACTTAATGAAATCAGAGACTCCAAATAATTCTGAGAAAATTAGGAAAGTTTTCCAACTCCTTGAACTATATTCCTATAAAATTTCAGACCAAAACACAAAGTATTTGGGTCTAAAGAAATTAGGGAAGATGATGTATTGGCAGGGTAATTTATAGAGGCATAGGACAGATTGGATCTCATGAGTTAGGAATTGTCTATAGGCTACTACACTTGATCAAAAGCTCTGAAACTTAATGGTTATTAAGTAGGCACATAGCCTAAGGTCTGGGTAAGATATGAGGAAATTGTACCGCAAAATGTCTATGATTTAGGATTTTAGAAACCGAGCTGAGGAACTAGGGTTTAACCCCCATTCCTGTATACTCAAAATAACTAATTTTGTTAACTACCTAAAAGATACCCAATAATCTAAAACTTATTGAGTTTTATGTTCACTATTAGTAGATAATTACATTACTTTTATGCATAATTTGAGGCTTTTAACATGCTCAAATAATTACACAAACACAGATCCTGGAATACAAATCATAGATCACAAAAAGCATAGATCGATTTTAGGGTAATTTTCAAGCCCTTAATGAAGTTAATTTAGGCTGATATTTTAGTATTCGTTTAACATGCAATCCTAAGCATATACAAAATATTTCAGAAAATAGCAACGACTACATTGTGGAAACATTAGAACAAGGGTGGCCATGTCACTAGAAATAGGATGGTTGGCTCCTTTCACCAATATTAACACCCATACATATTCTAAATGACATAACCATGTCAAACCATAAACATATAACTTTTAAATCTACATATTAGGAGTCATATGCAACAAAGAGAATGCAAAATTGACTTAAACAAGATGATATATGCTCGATCTATCATGAATGGGCATGGATCTGACATACCAAAGACAAATAATCATAACTATTTTTATACTACTTTAAATGAGCTCAAACTAAGCTTAAAATGGTCCTCAAACAAAGATCAACATTAGTATAATATTTTAAAAATACAAATATGCGGTAAAAGCATGCATACATATCATCAAATATCAGAATAAGTGGAAAAGGAAGAAGCTTTACCTCACCAAAACCTTTATATGTATATTTATGTGGATATATTAAAAGTCACTTTAAGTAAAAAAATATAAAATTCATATGATTTTGAAATTGAGACCCACAAACTAAATGAGACATATTTTAAAAATCAATAGTATTGTGTCATTTGCTTACTCTCATCAAAAGTTGTAAAAGTGGTTCTCCTATTATATATTAACTAAAATTAAAACAATAAGAATAGATCGATATACATACGTTTTACCTAAAGTTGTAATAAATTTAGAAGGTAAAATAGATTTTGGTATATAAAACTTATGTGGATTAATTAAAAGTCATCTTAAGCAAGATGGGTCAACAACTAAATTGGGCCCTCCCTTTTAATAACTAATAATATTGTGCCATTTGTTTGACTCTCATGGAGGTGTAAAAGTGGCATTGCAAAGCTCCTCTAAAAAATTCGCAACAAGAAACGATACGATGTGGATGCTCGTTTTGAAACTGAATGTTGTTGTTTTCGTGTATTAGATATAGATTAATACACTATAGGGAGATGATTTCTGCTATTATGTATTAAGATAGATATATTAGGATAGATGAAGCGGAATAAATTATTGGGCTTTGCATGTTACTACTTCTGATTGCCTTTCTTGTGTATTGCAGGTAACCCACAACCTGCATCCACTTCCCAAAACAAAAAGGTGCTAGCAATGCTGAACAATATTATCAACAGTGCATTTAATGCAAACAAGAAGCAACGCCTTTCGCTTGCCTCAAACTCCACTCCCAATGCTGCTGAACAAGGGCCACCATCATCCACTCCTACTGTTCCTACAGCAATGATTGTGGCTGATCCCAGCACTTCCAATGCAAACAATGATCGTCTTCATCCTTATCAGCTGCCGGAAATGCCCGCAGACATGATTGGAGGTACAGCTCTTAATGGCATCTTGCCGTCAATATTCGAAGCTTCCATCCCTGAAGTTGTAGTCAAGCTCTTCCACTTTTGGGGCTTCGACTCGGAGTTGAATGAAATAGAGGAAATGCTCATCAAGATCAATTTGGTTCATGACGATGGAGAACGGAAAATGTACATTAACAAGCTCGTGGAGAAGTGGGTGGACAATGTGAAAGAAACAGCCTACGAGATTGATGATGTTGTGGATGCTATGAATGTCGAGGTACTACGCCTGCAAGTGGAGAGTGACTTTGATCCGAGAAAGAGATGCTCATTTAAACGGAAAATGCTCTTTGAGTTAAAAAAACTTGTTGATAAACTTGATGAGCTGGTTACAAAGGCAAGCGGCTATGGACTCAAATCGAGAAAGGAGTACGAGACCCGTCCTCCTTATTGGACCTGCAGATCTCAAACAAGTCATTCAGTGGATGTTTCCGAGATATATGGACGAAGAGAGGACAAAAACAGGGTAATAAGTTACTTATTTGATCAAAATATGTCGAACAAGAGGAAATATTTTGTCATTGGCATTTTGGGTATGGGTGGCATCGGCAAAACCAAATTGGCTCAGCTTGTCTTCCGTCACGAAAGAGTTACGGAGGAGTTTGATTTGAGATGTTGGGCATGTGTGTCTGATGTTTTTGATGGTATGAGTGTACTCAAGGACCTTTGCGGATTTGTTGTTGGGAAATAGACGCTTCAGCGGAAACAACCCAGAAAATATTTCCCCTCAAGATGAAATGAAAACAAATATACAATAGATAGGAGACACCCAAGATAAAAATGGATGGAAACTTTCCTCCCAATTTAGAGAAAAGAAAACCAACCTACTCGATCAACTTTGATTAATAAATCTCTTACAATCAAGGTATCCACCCAATACATGTAGAAAATTCTACCAAAGTGTGAAAAACTTCACCCCAATAAATGTAGAAACTCTACCCAAATGTGGTAAAACTCCACATAAAAGAGTAACACTACTATCAATTACAATCTACAGACAAAGGTAGAGAAAGAAAGAAATTAACCACAGTTGATTTTGTCGAAGAACCCGAAGTCATATCTTCACCTCACAACAAACAATTTCACTTTCTTCTCCCACATGCACTACCAATAGTGACCCTGTCTAAATCTGTAATCCCTCAAGTCTCCCTAAAGGAGAACACTCTATGGAACTTCCCCAAAGGGAAAGCACACCGAACACATATCTCTAATCACATATTTATAGACTACGAGATATGATTACCACTTAGAAATGAAGAGCCAACTCCAAACACTACTTCTTGAGCATTGGAATCCTTACTAATGAGTCTCTTCACGTATTCCACAAATTATCATCGAATTCGTCGTACCTCTTGGTTTATATTCATGTCTTCATGACTTTCAATGTGACTGAACGCTTTCTCATGGGAGGGAATATCTCAACAATTCTCCACTTCCCGAGCATGAGAAACAAAAAATTTTCACACATGTGCATCCTTGCTACCATCAATCACAACACAACCCATCGATAACCAAGGCGCATACAAGCATACTCAAGTCAGCTCGATTACGGGTCTTTGACTCACATGCCTAAAAATGCTACACCTCATTATCATCAATCGGCCTTACCACTTTCTTGAATGTGACTCGTCATGCCTCTTCGACACAATTCCCTTTATGGATTTTCTCATTTAACAATTGTCTACCCTCTGGCTTGAACAGTGCACCCACCTGGGAGAAAACCCAAATCTGAGGTTGGAATACGCACCATAGGAACAATTCATCAAATATTGCTCCGCACACTCTCCCATACTCACATTCAGATTGGAGATGAGAAGATCCAACAACTTGATCAGCCCCAAGCTCCTGAACTTGTCCCCCTCACCGCATTCGGTATCGCTACACTTCGCCATTCTAGTCAACTGGGTGCCAAGCAAGCACTTGCACTCAGACAGCCCATTACAACCGCAATGAGAGAAGAAGTGATAGGGGATCTGAGGTCTGTTCCACACTAGGTCCCAAACTACCATCACTGGTAGCCATGTCCGTTGCTCCAGTATGCCGGACCTGTTGAGCTGGAACCTTCATATCAAGGAAGAGTTGGAGACCGATATGGTGAGCACCATCATTCTCGACCATACCACTTGTTGACTACCACATGAGAAGGGAAATATTTTAATGCATCTCCCCTAACGACTCATGTGCAATGTTCTCTATCTCCCCTGATTAGGACTTCTAGCACATCTCCCATACTCGTATAAAAGAAACACTTATGCTAGCATAGCCTAAAGGTCATCTCGACAACATATATGAGTAGATCTTGATCATGATCATGAAGTACATCGCCCCCGTTGAGTGCATCATCCTCAACGTCCTCTACGCAACCATCGACTTCACCATCGCAAGTCAATCCGGATGTCATAGGAGGTCGACCGCTCCCATGACCAAACACTCTCCATCAAAGAAGACGAGCAAAACGGGACTCCATCACCTGAGTCGCTGACATCAAGACAGCGAGCTCCGTCCCTGTGGTGATGCTCAACAAGCCATTGTTCAGCTACACCTTCGCAGATCTCCCCTCGGCAACCTCCCTCTTCAATCGAGAAGCTCACTCTTGCCGAAGGCCACACTTGACAAGGCGGACATGCACTTGCCGACCATTTGTCAAGCTAGAAGGAGTAGCTATCCCAGTGAGAACAATAGCAAAAGTGAAATGATCAGGTCTCACACCTGCATACACCATCCTGCACCAAAAGCTCCAAACTGTGGAGTAGGAAAACTGCAAATACCCGGCAATCACAGCATTCCGTGACACCGTATCTCTCACTGAGCATTTGCAGAAGAACACCTCTGCATCGGAAACCTTCCTATATCTGATCAAAGCTGTGAGGAACGCGTTCATCAGAAACACGTTCGACTCGAACCCAAGCTTCACGACCAGCACAAGCACCTGGTACGCACCGCTCGCATCCTCCGACCATCGCAGCCCTGCCGGCTGTTGTTTCCGGCTGCTGTGTTGCGGCTGCCGCAGCCGCGCTGGCTGCAGCACAAACACCTTGGCCGCCAACAGCAACTAAGACGAGTTGGTTTGCCACCTTAGCACCGCCGACTTTGGCCTGCCAGCAGCAGCAACATAACTGGGCCGCCGTCTCGGACCCACATGTCTGCCCATCGTGGCCTTGCTTGGCTGCCCGTCACGACTCCTCTTGATCGCTGTCGCGTTTGCAGCAGCAGACCACCGGCCGCTGGCTCCCCTTGATCGCCGTAGCACCGGCCGATCACTGGACATCGGTCTGCAGCAACAGGATCTCCGATCACCCAGTTGCGCTTGCAAATCGCCTAGCCGCCTGTCGTGGCTACGCCTGGCCACCATCGCAGGCTGGTCCGCTTGAACGCGGCCCCCCAGCCACCCTGGCCACAGGCGCCTGCACAGCCTCCTTCGCCGCGGCCTAGCGGCCTCCCTGCCGCCCGGCCTCGCTGGTCGCCGGCCACCCGCCTGTCGCGGACTGGGCTGCTTCCAGGTGGCCCCCGGGCTTCTCCGCCGGCCACCCCTCAGGCCTTTGGCCGCCAGCCAACGGCTCCTCTCTTAGCCGCCAGCCCCAGATCTTGGCCAATGGCTGCAGGCTGCAGCTCCAGCTCTGCTGGTCACTCACTGCCACTCCTTCGTGCATTTGTCGCTGCAAACACTGGAACACCGCTACCGCTTGACTGCTACAACTCCGACTGGTCACCTGCCGCGGCTCCTCCTTGCCGGCCGGATGCCAGCTGCAGTCAGCTTGCTGTAGGTCACCGCTTCACTGACCACCATAACATGAACCTCCACAGGTCATGAAACCACAGCTCCACAGACCAAAGCATGATCTAAAAAATGAACCAAAGCTCTGATACCGCTTGTTGGGAAATAGACGCTTCAGCGGAAACAACCCAGAAAATATTTCCCCTCAAGATGAAATGAAAACAAATATACAATGGATAGGAGACACCCAAGATAAAAATGGATGGAAACTTTCCTCCCAATTTAGAGAAAAGAAAACCAACCTACTCGATCAACTTTGATTAAGAAATCTCTTACAATCAAGTATCGAAATAAAATTTGAGAAAACTCTCCTAACCTAAATTAGATCAATAACAAGATCTGAAAGAGACAATTCTTGAGAAATTGAGAAAACTAACATACACCTCAAATGAAAAAATGGATCAATCTCACACCCTGGATTAAGACCCCACTTCAACTTGAGATGATGAAAAACTTCTCTAAACTCTCCCCTTGTGAGTGAAACCACTCCTCGTTATATGTAGAAAAACTCCACCCAATACATGTAGAAAATTCTACCAAAGTGTGAAAAACTTCACCCCAATAAATGTAGAAACTCTACCCAAATGTGGTAAAACTCCACATAAAAGAATAACACTACTCTCAATTACAATCTACAGACAAAGGTAGAGAAAGAAAAGAAATTAACCACAGTTGATTTTGTCGAAGAACCCGAAGTCATATCTTCACCTCACAACAAACAATTTCACTTTCTTCTCCCACATGCACTACCAATAGTGACCCTGTCTAAATCTGTAATCCCTCAAGTCTCCCCTAAAGGAGAACACTCCATGGAACTTCCCCAAAGGGAAAGCACATCGAACACATACCTCTAATCACATATTTATAGACTAGAGATATGAATACCACTTGGAAATGAAGAGCCAACTCCAAACACTACTTCTTGAGCATTGGAATCCTTACTAATGAGTCTCTTCACGTATTCCACAAATTATCATCGAATTTGTCGTACCTCATGGTTTATCTTCATGTCTTCACGACTTTCAATGTGACTGAACGCTTTCTCATGGGAGGGAATATCTCAACATTTGCCACCAAGAAAACGTACGATGATAATATGAGCCTGGCAGCATTGCATGATGAATGTGAGAATTTGGTAAGAGGTAAAAGAATTTTATTTGTGTTGGATGATGTGTGGACTGATAGGGATGAGGATTGGGAGATCCTAAAAGCTCCCTTCTGCCAATGTGCATAGGGAAGTGTTATTCTAGTTACCACTAGAAATCAAAGTGTTCTTAAAACAATGAGAAGCAGAGAGATTCATAAATTAGAATGTTTAGAGGAGGACCATTGTTGGGACTTATTCAGGGATAGAGCATTTAGGCAGGGAAGTATGAATGTGGAATTGGAAGAAATAGGAAGAAAACTTGTCCAAAAATGCAGGGGCGTTCCTCTAGCAGCTAAAGTACTGAGGTCCATCTTATGTGGAGTTGATGATAAGAGAAAGTGGATTAATATATTAGAGAGTATGTTTTGGGATTTACCAGTTGATAGCGACGGTGTATTTCCAGCATTAAGAATCAGTTATCACTGCCTTCTCCCACATTTAAAGTTAAGTTTCTTGCACCTGTCATTATTCCCCTCTGATTATAAACTTAGGAAAGATGAAATAGTCCAACTGTGGATCGGGGAAGGCTTGGTTCATCCTAAACATGGGAGAGAACTGGAGGATGTTGGAAGTGAATACTACGATGCACTGCAAGAAAGGTCTCTCATTGAAGCAAATCATAAATTGCATGACCTTGTGCACTCTATGGCTCGCAAGTTGTGAAGAAGTTTTACTTGTCGAGCATAGATCTGTCGGCATCCAGTCATGTCGATGGAAGAGTAAGGCATTTTTGGCGGTTTTTTTGGAAGGAAGTGCACCACGGTTACGTAGCAAAGTTGTGAGCTTGCGCACATTTGTTGCATCTTGGACACCTGCGCCGTGTTAAAATTGATGGACGTAAGGTGACTCTTCCTAATTCAATTTGTAGACTCCATAGTTTGTAAGCACTAGAGTTAACGTCCAACGGTGTGATGATCCTTCCAGAAGAGATTGGAAATTTTATCAGTCTACGCCTTCTCAACCTTACTCGATCTAAAATTTCACATTTGCCAAATTCTGTATGCAATTTGCTTCATCTCCGAAATATCAACTTGAGCGACTGCAACGAGTTAAAAGAAATACCATACCAGATAGGCAAGCTGCAAAATTTAAGAGATCTCAATCTTGCTCGCACTCCTGTACGGCGCCTTCCCGACTCAATTTGCAGCATTACAAGCTTGGAGATACTTGATCTGAGGTTTTGTCGTGAGCTTCAAAGTTGGCCACAAGGATTGTCAAATTTGGTTAATATACGATATTTAGGGATGCGTGACATGAGGAAGAAGGTGCTATGTCTTTACCACCAAACACAGGAAGATTGGCGCGTCTCCGAGGTAAATTGTGGTTTAGGGTGGGAAGGGAAACGGGGAGAGGGATAGGACAACATTACTGCTCTATACTTGTTCAACATGGAGAACGTTGAAAACGTGGAAGAAGCAAAGATGGCTGCTTTGATAAACAAGAAATTTCTTGAAAAATTGTCATTCCTTTGGAGCTCACTGGAAAGGAACTGCGGGGATGAACGTGGAGAATTGGATTGGAAGGTGGTTGAAGCACTCAAGCCTTACCCCTCCAACATTTCATTCTTAGATTTCAAAGGCTATGGCAGCAAAAGACTCCCAAGCTGGATTCATACGCTTCATTTTTCCTCTTTGATGTATCATTGTATGTCAAACATGAATAGACTAACAACAGTAACCTCTCTCACTCTCAATTCCTTGATCTCTTTGTACATAAGTAAGTGCCCCGATTTGAGAGAAGTTGTCATTGTGGCACCAGAGTTGAGGATGTTAAGAGTGGACAGTTGCCCGGAGATGATTCGCTTGTCTATTCACGCATGCTCTGGAGCTAACAACTCCGAGGATGCCTCAGACTTGACGCTTGAACCCTTGTTGCCCCAAGTCGCATTTGCCCCACTCAGTTCAGAACCTAACGATGGAGAATTGTGAAAAGCTGGGACCTGATAAACCCTGATAAGCACATGGGACCGGCGAGCCGTGGGAGGAATATTTGTAGTATTTTAATTGACCGGCTACTTTTAATTTCATGTTAGTATTTAGTTCTTTTTTTATTAATAAGAGTAGATTAATCAAAACACCTCGGATACAAATTCTTGATGAAGTTAATATACTATTACTACAATTAATGGATTGTATCAGTTGTTCTTTCATTGCCTGCTAATAATTTTAAAAAACAAAATTGTCATGTTGGCGTTTGGAAGATGAAGTTAAGGATTCTTCTCTATAATAACAATCAAATTTCTTATATTTTGATCTTGGGCTTTCAGATCGTAAACTAGCCTAGCTCATCTCAAGCTTGTTTGCAAATTAGCAAGCTCAACTCTTTTTATCTCTGAATTTTTCATATCCTCATATTTGAAGGAAGTGTTTCTTGACAATATTTTTATTAAAACAATATCAGCAAATTGAGCAAACCCTTAGCACAATGAGTTCATCATTTCCGTAAATTTCTATTTTGTTCTTTTCTTCTACATAAAACAAAACAGTATATTTTAGTTTATTTCTTTATCATTTGTAAAAATTTTGCTTAATTTATTCTCCTTGAAAATAAAATTGGTTTTCTTTGCTCTTTATAACCATTGTCTTAGAGAAAAGAATCTTTTTTTCCATGCCAATTTTTGTCATGGACGAACAATTTAAATTTTCCTTTTCATTTTGAGGTAAGTTTTTTTTTATAATTTTCATATTTTTCTTTGGTCTACTTGGATTGCGAGAAATAAATAGAAAATGTGTATTTTTCTCATATTTTACTTGTTTAATTTAAAAGAAAATGTAAGAAAGGAAAGTTATTTTCCATCGGGACAGAAAACTTCATCTCAAATTATATTCTCACCATAAAAGTAGGGAAATGATAAAAAATTAGAATGATGTCTTTTTTAAAAAAATCTTCCCAACTAAATACGCGAGAGAATATGGTAGAAAAACTATTTTCTTTTTCTTTTAATTTTTTTATATTCTTCTTTCTCTCTTAATCTATCAACCCAAACAAACCTTACTGATAAACATGGAAAAAAATTTTCTGTTTTATTTTTTTCAAGAAGTTTCTCGGCATTTATAAAAGTGGAGAAAAAAATAAAGTAAATTTACAATTAAATATTGAAAAAAATAAAAGACTCTTTCCTACAGCTATAAATTAACATGAAAAAAATAATTATGTGTAGGTGCAGAATAGGAGCTCGCCGCTTGGGCGTGAGACCCAGCTTGGAGTTCCTATTAGGTCCGGCCCGTTTAGGATTTGTTCTCTGATTTTTATGATCTACTCCATCGTATTTTGATTTGATTGATACAAGATGTGTTGAGAGGTGGATTTATCAAATTCCACTTAACATGGGTCATTAAGCCGAATGATTTCTAAATTAACAAATCTTGAGGATGAGATCCCTTAAGTTTGTTTTAAAACTCATATCCAAATAAAGTTGCCTCCGGGCCTATTATGAAAATCCCTAACTATCCCTGTAGCATGATTTTTACAGCTTTTTAGTGAAATGTGATAACGTAAAACTAACTTGCACGTACCATGAGAGGGTGCACGTACCAATCACAGCGGGATCTAGATTGGTGAGCGGGTCGTTCGATTCCCAAGGAATCTTGACAACTCCACATTTTAAGCTACCTCAAACCAGAAGAAGTGTAGAGATTTACAAGTACTACAATGCAGCGCATGTCTAGATATGTGAATTCAAAAGGAACTAAAGGCGACTTCTGAGAGTACTCGGTCAATGTGCTCAGGGTCCGGTGATATATGGAGGATGTAGAAAGCTTAAGTATACTGATTTTCTCGAGCATGGAATAGTTCAAAAAATACCTAGAGAAGCATTAGACCAGTCACAACAAGACGCAATCAAGGCTATAGCTTGATGGATCCTTAGAAGTTGCTCTTATGAGAGTTCATGCGAAGTTGTATACATTTTATTTTAACATGAGAGACAACTCTCATGTGCCAGTTTGATATGTGGTTGTTTCTGGACCAGTAACACTCGTTACTGATGTTTTCTTATTATATATATAGGTGAGAACCCTGACGAATGAGCACTGTTGGCTACTACGGAGGAACAATAATGCCACTTTGCACATGTGTACTTGTTGAGGATGAAAAGAATGTGATGTTTTAATGATATGTAGTTGACATGAAACTTTATCATGATGTGATATAATATTTGGCTGTGATGGTTATCATATTATATGAAATGTAATGCTCTTTTGAAAGATGTGATTAAAAACTGAACTGGACCAATAAGTGGGTCGAGACCCAACTCAAAGAAATATGATGTGAATGATGTAAGTAAAACCTATTGTACTATAAAATATTGTGAGTATTATATATATATATATATATATATATATATATAATGTTGATAGGGAACCCCTTATTGTATTTTAAGGGAAACTTTGTCCGTTTTGATTTAAAAACCATTATTTTCTAAATTTGCATTGTGTTTAAATTATTAAATTATTTTGAAATATGTTTTGGTTTATCATAGCATACATATAGGACCTTGTTAAGTTTAGAGCATCTCATGCATACATCGGGAACTTCTTGTTTCGCCTTAAGACGCTGATAGTAGATCCCTTCTGCTAGGGTTGGGTTGACTGATTTAATTGAGTTAAGGATAATTCGGTCCCCAATAACATTTCTAAATCAGTTTGAGTGTAAACAGGATTTGGGATGTTATAGGCTGAGAAAAGGGAAAGGCTCGGCTAGGCTCGCCTTGGGTTAGGCGAGGTGGGGAAGAGGTGACCGTGACCAGCGACGAGTGGCCAACTGCGACAATGGGTTGCCGGTGGCAATCAAACTTCGAAATGATTTGGAGGTGCACCGGCGAACTCAGGGAAAGGAGTGGAGCAGGGGTTGTGAAGGGCACGGTCCAGATAGAGGATGACAACATGGGTCGGAGGATGAGAACGAGGTCGGCCACGGCAGCTGCCGAAGGAAAAGAACGACGGGGAAGTGAAGGGGGAGGCACTGAAAGGAGGGGGAAGAGGGAGAGGGAGGAAGTAAGTGGAGGAGGTCCATCGTCAGTGACATGTTTAAAACCTATAAAGCTATAAAGCTTGGCTCTCTCCTAACGTGAGTCAATACTAATAAATAAATTCTAAAAATATAAAATATAGTATAATAAAATACCATAAATAAAATTATGTCTACTAAGTCGAATGACATGTTTAAAACCTATTAACCCAACCAAAAATAATAACTAATGCGCGACAAATAACTTAAATTTAATTCTATGGTCCACTAAAAATAAAAAAACTAGGCGTATTCTCATATACTCTAATACCTCATTCTGCTACATCATTACTAATATTATCATCATATACTTAGGTGGTGCACTCATAATAGATCACTGACTTCGACTTGACACACATATTCTGAAACTGAATCGACTCGTACTATAGGTCAAACTGACTATTTTAGACTATAAAACCCTAACTCGGGTCATGGGTTTTATATTTTGTGTATGCCGTCATTGTTGTATTAAACTTATATCGTCAAGTTTATATCTTCAAATCTACATTTTTGAAAATTTTCCTTGCAATTATAGATTACTAATTTTTGAAAATTAAAATATTTTCAATATTTTTAAAAATCATGCTTGTACGTATGGATTACTTATAGTTCTTCTTCTCCTTTGACCTTATGCTGGGCTAGGGTCGGCAACAGAAATTCTATTACGTCATTCCATGAGATTGCTTGCTATACCCTCGTTCAAATCATAGAAGCTTAGATCATTTAAAATGGCTTATGTCCAAGACCTTCTCAGTCTACCACTTCCCCGCTTTTGTACATTACAAAATTTAAAACTAAATCTTTTCACGGGAGCATTTGGGGGTCTACATGGTACATATCTAAACCATCTTAAACAATGGTCATGAACCTTATTTTCAGTTGACGCCACTCCCAATTGTACCTAAGGATTACTAATTTTTTAAAATTAAAAATGTAAATTTGAAGATATAAGCTTAATAAAACAATGATTACATATGTGAAATGTACATGATTAGTGAGTCAACATTGTATTGAGTATATTTATGTTTAATTTGTACTACCTTAGAAACATTGATCTCAAAAAATATTCCTGATCATCCTAATATAAAAATTTAAGCAGTACTATTGATTGGAGAAAACGGTGGAGACTTAAACTCATTCAAGATTGCTTCTTCTTGGTTGGAAAATAGAGAATAAATATCTCCCTACTTTCGATAATTTAATGAGGAACCTTGTTGCTTCAACTGTTTGTCTCCTTTGTAAAGATGATTATGAAGCTACAGTTCATCTTTTCTATTCGGGCTGTTTTCTTTGGGGAGTGTAAGATTAGACAATCTTGCTTGTCATTCATAAAAAGATTGTTGGAAGATGCATTGACTATTTTAAAAAGTCTAGAGAAAAGATCATTGTCCTTAAAATTTTGATTCTTGTTGTAGAGATTTGGAGGATAAGATATGAACTCCTTCACTCCATCACTATTTCTCTATAGTTTCATTGGTTAAGAAGTGTAGTCTGAGAATCCATTCTCAAACTCTAAAGGGGCTCTTACCTAATGGAGAAGTGTTCAGGCAAAAACCTTCACTGAATGTTAATAATGAATCTGTGCCATTACCTCCGTCTTTAAAACTTGTCTTCTTCGATGCAAGATTTAATTTAAAAATGGCATGGCCTCCTATGGAGTTATTGTATATAGGTACTGATTGTCTGAGCAAAATTGTAGCACGTTTGGCCTTTTACACAAACTCAAAAAAAGAGGGGGTTGTTGTCTCGCTTGTTGATGGCTTATTTATGAATCTGTGCCAAAACCTTTGTCTTTAAAACTTGTCTTCTTTGATACAAGATTTAATTTAAATATGGCATGGCCTCCTAGGGAGTTATTATATATAGTTACTGATTGTTTGAGCTAAATTGTAGCAGGTTTGGCCTTTTACACAAACTCAAAAAAATGGGGGTTTTGTTGTCTCGCTCGTTGAGGGTTATGTAAATATTAGAGTTGGGGATTAAACCGAGGTGCACGTGTTGCTAAAACATATCACAATGTAATTAACTATTAACTACGAAATTTGTAAAAAAATTGGACAAGTTCATCTATGAGATCCCTAAACTTAGTCTCACATTTAATATCTGTTGGGGTAAGATCGTGTTTATAACTACGAATGAACTATGGATTTTTGACTTTGGTTAACCACTTTTAAAGAGATGACTTATGTCCATTACATTGCACTTTGGGCCGGGTCGTTACATACGGTATTAGAGTAACCTAGTTTTATCATTACCAACTTGATTTAAATACTCTCTTTACTAACAAACATGACTAATATTTAAGTGAAGTAAACCACAAAAAAATATTTGATCAATTCAGGTAAGTCGAGTGAGAATGAAACTCCTACTTGAGTCAAAGACCTTGAATTGGTGATTCAAATGAACAAGGACAAGCAAGTTTGCAACTCAACTAGGCCGAGTGGCCAAACCTAGCCTGGTAAGTCTACAACTCAACCAAATCGTGCCAATTGGCAAGTGACTAAAATAAACCGAGTTAGTTTGCAAGTCACCTAGAGTATGCTAGCAAGCAAGCTGAATCGAGCCAAGCGAGTGCATGAACTCAACCAGACTAAGATAGCAAGTAGGCTAAACCAAGCCAAGCAAGTGTATGGACTTACCTAGACTAGGATAGCCTTTTATCTTAAAAAGTCTAAAATTGAAAATACACCATTGATTCGATGGATAGATTTTATTTGAGTTTTTTCCAAAATCTACTAATTTTTAGCCTAACTTCCTAGAAAGCCTTCAGTCTATTAAGAGAAAAATGAGAATGAAAAAAACCGTGGGTGTAGCTAATTAATAGGAATGTCTAAGAATTTTTTCTACACTTAACATCTCTACATGCAAATCTAACTTTTTAGAAGATTTTCGGTTATCCTTGAGATTTTATTTTGATTTAATCTAAAAAATCTCAAATAAATCTTGTTGGCTATATGCCATGTCAAATTTGTAATTAATTGCACTTACCCAAAATTTACTCCTGCTTCATCCTACATCCATATTTCCAATTTTGCCAATTTAAGGCTTCCTTGTTCCACATTTGAGCCAAATAAGTTCTCTTCGAAAGTACCAAATTTCAAAATAACTATCAAGAGTCATTCCTTCATAAATCACAAAACAAAGATTTATTCAATTTAATTGATTATATAATTTTATCTTAGCATCACCGGTGTCAGTCCACTGCTAATGAAATGCTTGTTACAAACTATGGAATCGGCTTTGGAAATAGAGACGGGTAAGCAGCGTAAGTGAATGATTTTTTAAGCAATGACTAAAGTTAAACAGCCATGTCTTCAATCAATCCTTTTTGTTCAGACTATTTAAATATTATAAATTTAATGTCATGTAAAGAAGACTCTATTAGGGGGCTAAGCTTATGTCTTAGTGAATATGAATTTGTTTGGTTAGAATGAAAATAGTGTAAAATTTTAAAATGGTATTGAAAGTAGCTTTGTTTAATATACTTTTTATATAGATAATGTTAAGTTAACTATTTTATATAAGATTAAGTGCGATTACATCCACAAGAATACAAAATATTCATTATTACCTTACATGACTCATTCGTGTGCTCTTAAATGAGGAAAAACATATTTCCCTTTTTTATCTCAATAAAGATAAGAAAAATGGGGAATTTTTCTCATCGGAGGGCACATAGACGGGGCCAATAAAATAATCACGATTAATTTGAACAAAAAATATTAGGCTTTTTTACAATATATTCTATATTCAATAATTTTAACAAGCCGACCATTTAAAATTATCATGTCATTACATTTCTGTCTAACCAAAAGGAACGTAAATGTAAAATTTTGCATAAAAGCACTGGATCACGTATGTGATGGATCCGTAGATGGTTAAATGAGATTGTTCACATATTGGCTTCCAAGGCCTTAGATTTGTATTTTAACGATTGTTAGTCTTATAGAAGTTTTTGGTTGGTTGTTTTTAAATCATATGAAAAAAATGTAAAATCAATAGATTTGGTTGGTTGTTTTTTACAATAAAGTTGACTATGGCAGCAACAAAGACACAGCTCTTTGAACCTGAACATGACGGTAGACAAGAGAGGACACCACAACGGAATTTCCACGTTCGTCGAGGTGGAAGAGGTGGGAGTGAGAAGGCGTCGCCGGTGAAAGGGTTGTAGATGAGGGCATTGCGAGGTGTGCGAGGAGGGGGGCCTAATGGTGGAGGGCAAATCAACAAATATTGGCGGCAAGAGGCGATGGTGGAGCCAATCCGCACCTCAAGTGGACAAGGGAGCAGTGGGGATGTGGGGGTGGAAGGGAAGGAGAGGAAGAAATGATTGTATTGTTTGTCTGAGAGCCACATCCATGGGATGTCGGGGGAGGTGGTACTAGCTGCAGGGAGAGGTCTCTCCACGCCCTGCACACCCCAGCTGCCCGTACCCAGCTTGTGTAGTCGAGGCGGGGAAAGATGTGGTGGATCACAATGTCTTGAGGTAGTTGTTTAACCAAATCCATAGTGTTCCTCTCTCTTCGTCGACTTAAACTCATTGAAAATTGTTGACTTCAATTTTTGATCAGGTTTCTACCATTCAAGAAAAAGAAATGTCAATGTCAATCAATAAGCACACTATTTTCTTATTTATAAGAACGTACTTGAACTATAATAGGATGTCTTGTTCTCGCTAATACAAATTAATACGCTTGCTCGACATATAACTAGAAAAAAAACACTTATTCAAAGTAAACTATCGACATACGTTGAACAATTTTTAAATCTCTTCAAAATCATTAAAATATACTAAGACTTATCAATTATCAAATCAATGGCCTCTTTTCACATGGAAAATCGCACAATCTCTGCGTGTAAATCATTTTCTTTTTTCTTGAAACATTTAAATCACCCATATTACACTATTAAAGTAATTGATAAAGTCGTCTTATTCAAAACAGATATTGACTTAATAACTACTAAATTCCAACTATGAAACCTAACGGGAATTGAAATCTAATAAAAAAGAACTAAATCACTGTCTAAAATAAAAAAATATATAGTCAAACATGGTAGATTGAAATCCAACGGGAAAAATTAAAAAAAAGTTCGGTTAGTTTACTGATCTTACCACAGTAAAGTTCGGTGGTGACCTGCTGTTGTCGCCTGCCAATCGACTAAGGAAGAGGGCGATCAGGGTAGGGGAAGGTAAGGGGAAAGGGAATGGAAGGGAAGAAGAGGTCGGTGGGGCGACTGGCCGGACGGCGGCGAGCCGACGGTGGCAAAGAAATCGGCAGAGGCTGCGGCGAACCAAAATAGGGAGGAAGAAATAGATGGAGGAAGAGGGATAGATAGGAGGTGAGGGTGATGGATGGGGACGGTGAGGCGTGGCGGCGGCGACCGCCCCCGCTCCAAAATCAGGGCAAGGGCGGGCGGCAGTGAACCGGGTAGGAGAAGGAAGAAGGTGGAGGAGGACGGGGCTGGGGCGACGGCGACACGGCCAGCGGCGGTGCTGCCGGTGTGGCGGTGTTGTCGGCGGCGGGGTGGTCGGAAGAGGGGGGCGAGGGCTATGGTCGGTGGAGAAGGGAAGAAAAAAAGAGTCAGTTGGGTGAATTATAATAAAATCGCAGTTTGATCGTTAAAGTCGGTGGACTCCTTCCCAACTCTCGGTTAATAATTATAAATAAAATTTAAAAATATAAAATAAAATATTATAAAATAAAATAATCTAAACCTAATCCAAATGGATGTTTTAAGCTTATTAACCCACTCAAAAAGAAAAATAATAACGAACGCATTCTAATACGATAAATAGCTTAATTTTAATTTTACGATATATTAAAAATAAAAAAATGGACGTTCTCTCGTTTACGCTGATAACTATTATGCTGTTACTTTACCGACGTTATCATAATATACATAATTACACATTAAGTTATATCAAAGTTCATGCAAATATTAGTTTTAAGTTAAATATTTGTCTGATTTTTAAACAGGAAATAAATATGCCTTACCCGAGAGCTTGTTTTAACTTGATTGCACCTTAAGGTTCTTGTTCTTTAACCTTAGTCGTCACTACTTTTCTAGCTCTCTGTAAAACTCGTGATTCGAGTTAGAGTTTTATATTCTGAACCGGTTGGTTCGACCGTGATTTTCTTTTCGAGTCAGCTTTAGGACAATTTGTATTGCATTATTCTGAATGTCTACAATTGGCATCTCCTCCTGTTTTTATACCCACACCTACCCTTATACAATTGCATTTACAGTTACAAGAATACCTCTCTCATCACTTAGCAATAACTAACTACCAGAAGTTTCCAAGCCGATCCTATCCATCTCCTATACTGGCTCACTTTATTCATACCAAGTACCCTCCCCATTGAAAACAACCTTCTCCTCAAGGTTACTAAAAACATTAGCAAACTACAAAGAATGCTCTTCTGGTTGAAATGTAGATGGTGAGGAAGATTGCACGTGAACATCAGCTGCTACTGATGCTTTCAATTGAGAAATATGGAAGACGTTATGAAGTTGGGAATGAGAAGGTAATTGCAACTTATAAGCACCCTGCCCAATGGTTTGGATGATAGGAAATGACCCATAAAATTTTGCAACAAGCTTGTTTGACTTCTTTGTTCTCAATGAATTTTGTCGGTGCTGTTGTAGCTTCAAATATACTTCCTAGCCTACCTGACATTCAACATCTCTTCTACGCAAGTCATGGTAATGTTTCATCCTTAACTGTGAAGCTTTCAAGTTTTATCTCAATTCTCATAACAGTTGATCCCTGTTGCATAGAAGTCCGTCTACTTCCACAGTTTTGGCTGTACTAGGAATGTAAGAAAGCAATGTTGGTGGTGGCATGTTGTAAACTACCTCAAAAGGGCTCATGCGTATCGATGATTGAAACTGGTGTTGTGACAAAATTCTATCCAAGCCAGCCACCTGGCCCAAGTGTGTGATTTATCTGCAGCAAAACACCTCAAATATTGCTCCAAAATTTTGTTGATTACCTCTGTTTGACCATCCGTTTGGGGATGATATGCATAACTATAGTTAAAAGCTACACCTTGCAGTCGGAAAAGTTCGTTCCAAAAGGATGAAACATAGTTAATTAAGCTAAGTTAATTAATTATACTTAAATAGAATCGAATTCAAAAAGTGATTTAATTATGAATTAAAACTAAACTAATCTAACATGCAATATTTAAATCAAATATCAACTTCAAGACGACATATCTAGAATTTTCAATTCCACCTAGTGCTCTATACTTATGAAATATAAATTTGGATTATTAACCACGGGAATTAATTATTCATCATAATCTCTCAATTCACCATAAACTTATCACTCGCACCCAACTTCTATATCTATATAAAATTGTGTATGCAAAACGATACTATAAGTTCTGCCCTTAACAGTTACCTAAGACATATAAATATATCCTTATCTCACATGTGAATCACATAAACTAGATGAACAAAGGCTATTTTATTCAATGATAAATTTAATTTTTCTCTAGACAAGATCAAATTTCTAAATCTTACAATAGATGGCCAGTCCAATGATAGCGTTAAGGACAGAATAAAATAGATAATCCAACATCATAATCGCATATATAAAAATTAATAACCTTTATTAATCCATGCACTAGGTGTCATTAAAAATCCTTGAAAAGAATTTACTCCATAAAATATTCTATTCAACTCAATAAATTCATATATGATATGAAAGACATCATTTAATTACAAAGAAAACTAAGTCAAAATAAGAAAAACTCTTCTGGAAAGTGTCTTCTTCGTTTGATCCAAATTCTTCGTTGTGTCTTCTCGCCTTTCGTGTCGTCGCTTCATTGTCAAAAGTTGTTCCCCCTTTTCTTTAAAACCCTAATTATATTTATAAAGGATCCACCCAAATATTTCATGTGGGGTCCACCATTATCTTCAGACATATCAGAAAAATCATATTTCTCATTGCCAGCGCTCAGGCACTCTAAATCCCAACGTTCGAGTGCATTGCTCTTGGCTATAAGATTTCCTTAACCGTGCTTGAGCGCTCTGAATCCTGGCGCTCGAGCACTTTGCTCTCAGTTACAGTTTCCAGGTTGTGGTTTTTGGCCCGATTTCACCCCAAATTCATTCTGGATCGACTTCTAACTCTTATACCCTGATAGAACAACATTAATTAACACTTTTTACACCAAAATCACAATGATTTCTCTATTATTAATAATATCTAAGCAACTCCTAAACTAATAAAATTGAAATATAAATGACACGAAACATAACAAAAATTAATATGAAATATAAACGACCCGAAACATATCTAGCGTCGTCAACGACAGTGGTGATGGTGAATGACGATTGACAGTTGATTAGGGTTAGACAAGGTGTTGGGGTTCGAATCAAGGCCTAGGAGATGCACGACGACTGGTGAGGGACGGCAATTGCCGTCTAGAGACAACAACCAAAGCCGGTGGCAAATAGTTATTGTCGGCGGCCAAACAGCAAGCAAGGGAGGGGAGGTGATGGTCCCCGGTAATCATGGCAAGAGGAAGAGAACAACACGGGCTAGCTGAGCACAACTGGCTGAATCAATTGTTCCAGCAGCCCACTGGAAAGAAAATCACCGTGGCAGTGATAATTGTTCAGCAAGGAGAAGAGGAAATCCAGGGTTCGGTTAGGGCTCAAGCTAGGATCAGAGTAGATGGCGAAAGGACCACCTCAGCCGGGAAGTGATTGGCTGGCAGCGGCCAAGCCCAAAGTAGGGGTAGAACTACCGGTGAACCAACAAAGGGAGTAGTCTTTGGGTCGTCCACGAGTAGAGAATCTGGTCAGACAACGTCGACGACGATGAGGGAGGGAGGTCAAGGGTTGGTCGGTGTTGATGAAGTGGCGGCACTCCACAAAATAACAAGAGTGGTGGCGAATAGGAGTAGGCAGGAAGGTGGGGGACGAAGGAAGAGGGGAGGCTAGGGTGATGGACGGCGGCTAGGGGTGTAAACGAGGCGAGCCGAGCCGAGCAGGGATATGTTTGAGTTTGGCTCGATGTAAAACGAGCCGAGCCGAGCTTTGATGTAAACGAGTCGAGCTTTAATATAAACGAGCCGAGCCAAGCTTGTCCAAAATTCATGGTGTTTGAGCTGGGCTCGTTATGTTTTCGAGCCGAGCTCCAGCCGAGCTCGAGCCGAGTTCAAGCCGAACTCGAGCCAAGCGAATGTTTGTGCTTGGTACGTACTCGACTTATATAAGATCAAAATAATTTTCCAACACTATATAAGTTCAATGTGACCTCAATAGTATTTACGAGCCAAGTCGAGTCAAATATTTTTTCGAGTTTGAACACATCGAGCTCGAGTTTCGAGCCGAGCCGAGCCGAACACTCCTTAGCTCAAGCTCTGTTCGTTGTTCAACGAGCTTATCCATTTCGAACCGAGTATTTTTTCGAGCATAAAATTAATGAGCACGAGCCTAGCCGAGCCGAACGCAAAAAGCTTGTGAGCAGGCTTGACTCGTTTACACCCCTAACGGCGGCACTAGCCTGTGGGGTGCTACCAGCGGCGAGGTCACTAGTGGTGTTGGTGATCGTCGGGAAGAAGGGGGAGGGCGTGGTGTCTGGTGGAAGCGGTGACGCGGGGAAGAGAAGGATCGGGAAACAATGAAACACACAAGGGCAGTTTTGTAATTACAACTTGACTTGCTCCCGACTCAAGTAAATAATAATAAATAAATTCTTAAAAAATATAAAATAAATACGATAAAATACTTTAAAATAAAATACACTCCATAAACATAAAATGACATGTTTTAAACCTACTAACCCACCCAAAACTAATAACTAATGCATCCTAAAGCAATAAACGATCTAAAACTAATTATACTGTCATATGCATAAAATAATAATAAAAATCTAACATACTATTGTATATTCTTATAACTCATTTTCCTGTTGTATTACTGATGTTATTATTGTATTCTCAAGTACACTTGACCATCATGGTTCATAACACACGATAGCCTTGGCTCAGCCCACGTGTTTTGAAACAGGCTCAATTCGAACCAACGGCTGAACCGACTGGTTGACAAGTATAAAACTTTGACTTGAGTCATAGGTTTTATATTTACTCTCCGAAGGAAATAAAAATTTATTATAACATATTATTTATCTTTTAATCTAGTTAAAACAATTAATTAAAAGTTATAATTTAATGGTACATATTTGTCAATTTTAAATGTCAAATATAACATTTTATTTTTGAATTAAAAAATAATATAAATAACTTTGAGTCTTGAATTGTAAACCATGTTGGTGATATATATTAGGCGTCATCATTGATTTAGAATTGTGAATATCTATCCCTGAACCAAACCCCTTCTTATACCGCCTTCCTTCCCACCTCCTTTCATTCATATCGTTGAGCGAAGGTATTAAAGACTATAGCTGACGAGCGAGCATCAACCCTCCGTCGCATCATTATCATGGAGCCGCCGACCCCAAAAGAAGACGTCGGACTACTGGTTGCTCTGCGCCCCGCGCGTCCAACTTCCCGATTCGTCTTGCAAAGGAAAAAGCTTTTTGAGCTCAACAAGACTGCAATTCCCGGGTTGATCGATGATTTGATTCCGAAAATATGTAAGTTTATGAGTTTTAAAGGGTTACTGCGTTTCAAAGCTGCATCGAGGACTACAAGGAGGGTGGTAAAGGAGCGATATACTATTCATCAAATCCTTCTTGAAGCCGGTCATCAGCAAGCCGAAGAGCAAGAACAAGAAAATGTCGATGCAGGTGATCGCCGGCAAGATGATGCTGATGGTGATGGGCTGCAGTTTCCTTTTGATGATGATATTTGATTGGAGAGCGCATTAGTTGAAATTACGATGATAGTGCATGCATGTGTTTTTATGTTGAGCTAGCGTTTGTAATTGTAGTTAGCAGAGAAGATGGAACGTGGAAAGAGACGAAAAGGTTGTAAGAAGCATCTTTTATGTATATATGAAATGGAATAAAGTAATTCTTTCCCGTGATCACTCTTTTATCTTGAATTTGCATCAATTCTTGAAAGCTTTTTTCAATGTTTTGGGTTCTGTAACTTCGTTCCTGCTTGTAATAATTTGGTTTCGGACGCCGAGTTGAAAGCTTGCCCTCATTGAAATAGTAATCGCGTTTGTGTGTGTTCGAACTTGTATTTTCCATGCATGTATATATGAGTTCAATATATATTTCACAATTACAGAGAGGTCTAAACTAGGTATCTTCCAAGTAGAAGCCGGGCGCCGAGAAGCTAACGTCGTAAGAAGAGATAAAGACGAAGCGCTGCCCAACATTAAGCCGCCATTTGCCCCACTTCCCGCCCCCAAAGATCGGTGCAACCATGACAGCAAAGAAAGTCACACGCCGTACGTCGCCAGTGAACTTGTTGTTGGTATGCATATTCGGAGCTGCCAAGAAACGAAATCTCAACTTCACCGTCACAAAAAAGGTAGGTCTCACCGCTGCCGACGAACGCAGTCGCCAGGAAGTAACCGCCGAAGGCCAAGAAACCAGCAATAACTTACCGGCCATAGTTCAGGCGACGGAACTTTGACGTCCAAGATCTTCTCTGGATTGCCGGTGATGCTGCTGGGCGCTCATCCACCCCCGATGAACGGGCCGTCGCCGCAGAGAGCACTTGGCCATTGTCGGGAACAGAAGTGAAGGAGAAAACGGGTCATGCTACACGGGCCGAGACCCGTTTGCCATTCGACCGCCAACCCAGGAACCTACCAATGTTTACATTCGTCCATCTCGGTCATAACCAGAGGTGGGCATCAGTCTGTTGGCGTCCAACGAAATATTGTCTATATCCGCCCACGCGTAACCTCAGGCAACAAATCGGTCGCGATCAAATTTCTTCGATCAAGTCTGTCATACTTGGATATACTCAAAATTTGGTAATATAGTATTTTTTTTCATCCTAAATTTATTGTATTATTTAATTATATTTTCATTATAAATATTAATTATTTTACAACCAACTAATATCCCGTTTATAAAATCATTATCTCTTTTATTTTTCTTAGTTTCTATCATGTCAATTAGCCTAAAAATTAAAAACTCTTTTTTAAAAAAAATGAATAAAGAAATATTATATTACAATGGAAAAATTCAAAAATTAAGATTGATGTATGTTGAATTTAATATTTATCAATGATAACTTAGTAATAAATTTTAAAAATATCATTTATATCATTACTTCATTATTTTTGTTAGCCGCTCGGTCGGTCATTTGGTCGGACAAACTAATGTCCATATTCAGTTTATTTTTATTTGATCATGATCGATTAGTCAAATTTGTTCGGACAAATTTTAGACACGGTTGGACATGGTCATTCGAACGTATGTACGCACCCCTAATATATAAAGCTATGTAGTTGATTCGATTCGAAAAAAAGGTTTGATTTGATGCTCGACTTTAAAAATATAATTTAAAGAATTGGGCCTAGTTTATGCGGAATAGAGTCAGCCTAATTTAAAGTTTGATTTATAAAGAACAGAAATTTTGCCCATATATTTTTTAATTATATTTCTTATTATAAATTTAATTAAACAAGTCAAAGGCATGGGTGATGCACGGAATATTTTAAATTTAACAATACACACAATTAATTTTAAAAAATATTAATATATTCAATTGTTATTTTCTACTTATAAAAATTACTTTTAATATTTGATAAATTCTTTGTTAAAATTAGATGAATATTCATTAAGATATTAAGATAGATCAAATGATTACTCATTGAAAGTTAAAAAAAATTATCCTATAAATTCACGTATTAGATATTGGAATATCTTAATGAATATATTAATATCTTAAAGATATTCACAATTATTGATATATTTTAAATTCATTTGAATATCATATTAAGATAGATCAAATATTTTAAATTCATTTGAATATCAAATGATTAAAGATAAATACAATTATAAATCTTCTCTTATTTGATTCACGTGAATTAAATATATTATCATAAAAAATGGCAATGGTTGTTATTTAATTAGGTGAATATATATATATATATATATATATATATATATATATATATATATATTAAGAGCCATCCTGACAAATAATTATATTTTGTCATTTGCTTAAATCATTGAAAGTAGCAAAAATTGTTCTATTATATAATATATGAAAATAAGATTAAGATATACAGATTGATAGATTAAATGATTCCTAATCTAAAGTTATAAAAACACATCTATCATGAATTCACGTGAATTAAATTTTGGGATATATTTTAACAATAATTGTATTTATTTTATAGACTTTTTATAATTATACATCTTCTCTTATTTAATTCACATGAATTAAATACATTTTCATCAAAAGTTGTAAAAGTTATTAATAAGGTGAATTAGGACCAAATATTGTCCGAACTCATTCTATCAACAACTTATTTAATTCCATTTAATTACAAAATTTTCAAAAATCTAGATTTGAGGATGTATTTTAACAAAAAATTAATTACTTTTGAAGCTTAACAACAAGTTACAAATATAGATTTAAGGATAATTTTTAACAACAAATTTTGATATTATTTAACAACAAATTACATTTTATGTAACTTCCCAAATCCGGTCCACTTTCGAACCGAATTGGAATATTATGGGTCACCCGAGTAAGTCGGTTAACCTGAACCTAACCCAAAAGGATAAATCTCGTCATACATGTGTGGAATGTTAAGTACCTAACATGATACTACGTGAATGTCATGCCAAACATAAGCAAACTCAAAATCAATCCACCACGATAAAAATCCATAAATTTGAAAAGCAAAACGGGTAGAGTGTCCCTTGAAAGTACAACAAGGGCCACCCTGACAAGCCATAGACAATATAAATATTTAATAAAACATTCACACCATAACTTCATTCAATCATACAATAATCTCCTTCAACTACATAATCAATGCTAAGTTGAATTTTGACTCAACCGCTAATTCACATTCATTTTACATCATTGAACTTGGTCTTGACCCATTTGGTCATTCACATTCACATTTAAATTCCTAGGCTGGGTGTTGGCTCCCTGCTAAAGATATTCATCATACAAAATATATTATTAAGACATATATATTACCATATTATATCATCTATTACAACTAGTTTCATCACCTCAATCTCATTGTCATAATTTCATAACACCACACAATAACATCAAAATCTGCATTGCATCACATCATGCTCATCATAACAGTATCATAACACAACCAACATTCTAGAGTCGGACTGATGTGTGTGCACAAGACATCCATGCTCCTCCGTCCAGGCTGGTATATCAGACTCCTGCTACGTACATATATATATATATATATATACATATATATATATATATATCTAAATACATCGGCAATGAGTGTTATTGGTCTAGAGTATAACTATAACAATCTGGTCATGATAGCTAACTCTCATGGGAAGAAACTATATATACTTCTGCTGAACTCTATGAAGGGAATCTACTGCGGAGCTACCAGGCTGGGGAGCCATTGGGTTGAAGACCCGATAGCGTCCAGAATTGACTGGTCTACTGATGCCTCTCTCGATATTTTCTCAATTTTCCTTTCTTTTATATCCCTTGGAACTACCAATATATCCTAAGCCCTCTCTCGTCCTCCATATATCTCTTGGCCCTAAGCACGAAGGCCGAGTACTCTCAGGCAGTCGCCTTAAGTACCCTTTGAACCACACGTCTAGACATGCCTTGCATAGCAGTACCCATGAACTTTCATGCTTCTCCGGGGTGAGGAAACTCAAAGTGAGGAGTTGTCAGGATCCATTGGGAATAGAACAACCCTCTCGCTAATCCAAAGCCCGTTGTGATTAGGACGTGCACCCTCTCATGGTGTGTACAAGTCGGTTTCACCCTCTCTTGTCTTATTGAAGGCTCAATAAAATCATATACATAGGCTTGGGAAGCGATTAATAATATAAGTCCGAAGGCAACTTTGAGGTGGATTCTTTTTCGAAACCAGACTCAAGGGATCTCATGCTCAAGGGGTTATTAATCCGAAAAATAGTTGTCTAAATGACCCATATTAAGTGGGATCTGATAAAATGCCACTTAACATGTCCTGCAACAATCAAACAAATCACAATAGAATAAAGTGACAAACAAGGGACGAGGCCTAAATAGACCTAGTAGAAGCTCCAAACGAGGCTATGAGCCTAGGTGGTGAGCTCCTACTCCATACCTACACGTCAAAACTAAAGACTAATGCCCATTCTAGCTATATGATGCATATATGATATGAGTGCATGTAACTTTAAACACAATCATATCCTAATTCATATTGATCATGGAATCATATACTACTATATGATGAAATAGCAACTCCCATAATAACATGAATCAATCGTTAATTTTAAATCTTAATCTTTCAACCTACATTATCAATGATCGACTTCATGAGCCGTTCATCACATTCATCATCACCATCATCTGATAATCAAATTATACCAGTCATGGAAACTAAACCTAACTTTACAATTTCTCCAATTCAATGTGACAACATATCAATTACTATAATTTAACCATGCTATGCTATCCATGATCATGAATGAAAATACTAAATCAAATTGATAATGATGTATACCTAATGTCGGCGCCGATGGTGATGACTGTGGCTACCATCGGCATATCTAGGGTTCAGCCAAGGAAGCTCGGCCAGGGTTGGGATTGGGTGCACACTATCCGGTGCGAGGAGGACTGGTTGGAGCTATTCTGGCCAGCCGGTGACTAGCCAGTGGTGTGTTATGAGCCATGAGGGTCAATGGTACCCGAGTACATGATGATAACGTTAGTAATACAACAAGAAAATGAGATGTAAGAATATACGACAGTATGCCAGATTGTTTCTATTATCATATGCATTTGACCGTAAAATTTGATTAGGTTGTTCATTGTGTTAGGATGTGTTAGTTAGTATTTTTGGATGGGTTGGTAGGTTTAGAACATGTCATTTTATGTTTATTGAGTGTATTTTATTTTATAGTATTTTATCATATTTATTTTATATTTTTTAGAATTTATTTGTTTATATATATTTTTGATTTGAGTCTAGAGGGAGTCAAGTTTTAACTACGAAACTGCCATCGTGAGTATGTTTTCTCTCCCGACCGATTCTCACTCCTCGAGCATTTTTCCTTGACTGCCACCTTTCTTCCTCCCTGCCAATTGTCGTAGTCTCCACGGTCGGCCGCGTCACCACCGACTGTCGTCTCGGTGACTCACTCACCGCCGCCACCAACTGCTCACCTTCACCACACCTTCCTCTCTTTCTCCCAACCATCAATTCACCCCTCGCAGCCGCCCTTGCTCTGTTTTGTAGAGCATCATCGGCTTTGCCACTACCGGTGTAACATCCCAATTCTTCAGTTTGAGGGCAGACCGAAATACGATGTTAAAATTCGTAAAAAAACATTAATTAACTATTATCGTACAAACCTTACGGAAGCAGATTTCAAAACATTGGCCAGAACCACTCACTGGCCAACTAAAATCAAACATACATACATAACCATACATACTGTGCCAATAATATTTAAGATTCGTTCAAAGATAAAATAATCTAGATATTTTTGAGGTTTTACATTCTTCCCAACTTGGGAATTTTCGTCCTAAAAAATATATAAAGGCCATAATGAGAAAATTACTCAATTGTTTAACATCTTCAGTACACCCCACGAATATATCAGATCATAACCAAGTATGTATTAGATGTGCTAACTTAACGTTTGGGGAAATATTACATTTACCTCCCACTTTATAAAATTTTTGTCCTCGAAATTCCCTTCTATGACTATTGACATACCACCATTTATTTAATATGGAACTAGGTTCACTCTGATACCACGTTTAACATCCCAATTCTTAAGTCTGAGGGTAGACAGAAATACAACGTTAAATTCATAAAAAAACTATTAATTTAACTACTATCATACAAACCTTATAGATGCGGATTTCAAAAGCATAGGTCAGAACCATTTATTGACCAACTAAAAGCATACATACATACATAATCATACATACTGTGCCAAACACACAACACCACATGCAGCCCGAACAACTCAACGGAGCATACAACGTGTCATAAACATACATAGGTACCGGAATATAGTTGACGATAACATGCCCGCATACATACTTAATCATACACATGTATCAAAGCAAACCCGGTTCTGTATTAAATAAATGGTAGTATGTCAAGAGTCATAGAAAGGAATTTCGAGGATAAAATTTTCATAAAATAGGAGGTAATTATAATATTTCCCAAAATGTTCATTAGCACATCTAATGTATACCGAGGTATGATCTGATATATTCGTGTGGTCTACTTAAAATGTTAGACAATTGAGTAATTTTCTCATGATGGCCTTAATAAATTTTTGATGATGAAAATTCCCAAGTTGGGAAGAATGTAAAACCCCCAAAATATGTAGGTTATTTTATCTTGGAACAAATCTTAAATATTTTAAATTTATATGATTTAATAATATTTATGAATTGTTTCTAGTAAGCTTTATTTGTTGTCTATTTGTATCTCGTTATTAGTTGTCTTTATTTATTGACTTTTTTGTATTTTGTTAAACCCTCTATAAAAAGGGCTAAGATTAAGCGTATAATAGGGGAAGAGAGAGCTCACAGTATCTCTATTTCCTTTTCTCTTCCTACTACTTACTTCCTAATTTTTATCTGTCTGTCTCATAATGATTTTATTTTCTCCATTCATGATAAGGTTTAATAAGTCATTAAGTATGTATGTAGGCATGTTACCGTCGACTAGATTCTGGTACATGTGTATGATTAAGTATGTATGCGGGAATGTTATCGTCAACTAGATTCTGGTACTTATGTTTGTTTATGACATGTTGTATGCTCCATTGAGTTGTCCAAGCTGCATGTGGTGATGTTGTGTTTTCTGGCACAGTATGTTTGAATTTAGTTGGCCGTTGAGTGGTTCCGACCTATGCTTTTAAGCTTCGCTTCCATGAAGTTTATATGATTGTAGTTAAATTAATAGTTTTATAAAGTTTTAACATCGCATTTCGCTTTGCTCTTAGACAAAAAAGTTGGGATGTTGCACGTGGTATCATAGCGAACTCGATTCCCTATTGAACAATAGTGGTGTGTCAAGAGTCATAGAAAATAATTTCGAGGATGAAATTTCCATTAAGTGGGAGGTAAATATAATATTTCTCAAAACATTAAGTTAGTACATCTAATACATAATGTGGTATGATCCAATATATTTGTTGGGTGTACTTAAGATGTTAGATGATTGAGTAATTTTCTCATTATGACCTTCATATATTTTTTAGAACAAAAATTCCCAAGTTGGGAAGAATGTAAAACCATGAAAATATCTAGTTTATTTTATCTTGGAGCGAATCTTAAATATTATTAAATATAATAATATTTATGAATTGTTTCTAGTAAGCTTTATTTGTTGTTTATTCGTATTTTCTTATTAGTTGTCTTTATTTATTGACTTTTCGTATTTTGTTGTTCCCTATATAAAAAGGACTAAGGTTAAGCGTACAAGGGGCGAAAGCAAGAGCTGGGCAGTATCTCTATTTCCTTTTTCTTTCTACTACTTAATTCCTGATTTTCACTTGTCTCTCTTATTTATGATTTTATTTTTCCCATTTATGATAAGGTTTCATTAAGTATGTATGTAAACATGTTATCATCGACTAGATTCTGGTACGTGTGTAAGTTTATAACATGTTATATGCTCCGGTGCATTGTCCACACTATACATGGTGCTTCTGTGTGTTTTGACACAGTATATATGATTATGTAAGTATGTATGATTTTAGTTGGTTGTTAAGTGGTTCCGGCCTATGCTATTAAAATCCGCTTCCGTAAGGTTTGTACGATCATAGTTAAAATAATAATTTTATTTTACATATTTTGCATAAAAGCACTGGATCACATATGTGATGGATCCGTACATGGTTAAATGAGATTGTTCACATATTGGCTTCTAAGGCCTTAAATTTGTATTTTAACGATTGTTAGTCTTATAGAAGTTTTTGGTTGGTTGTTTTTAAATCATATGAAAAAAATGTAAAATCAATAGATAAAAAATTTCCTTCTCTTTGATATTCTAGAAATTTATTCAAAGAAATTTTATTTTCAGTCCGAAGTCTTCTCCTAAGTAAGTCTCGCATGAAGTCAGCGAAAATTTTATAAAGTAATTTTTTATAAAATTTATTTTTTTATGTATACAATTTTCATGTTAATCAAGCAAACCCTAAAAAAAAAGTTGATGACACTAATTAATGACCTAAGACAACGAGCATAATAATCCTATTTTATACATGAGTTCACACCATTTTTTTCTTTTAAGAAAAGAAGAAATTGATAGCAGGTCATTTAAGTTGGAACGGGAGTAATCCAAAGAGGGAGAAATGACGACGGAAGTTGATCTCGATGAAACACGGCAGAGTTCCTAGACCCATTCTCCTCCGTCTGCAGAGAGAACTTGCCGAAGCTATATTGACTTTGCCCGTTCATGAGTCGTTCATCCAAGTTAAAAAAATAGATGGTGTTACAGGAAAAAAATTCCGATGGCCAAGCGTGGGCTCTATACCATGAAGACCTTCCGCCCCCATGTCCCACAAACAGCATTTGGTCACCTAAATCATTCACTGGCACCAGCTTCCCAGCTTGCTCATCCACTCTATGCACAGTGAATATCGGCAACCGCAGACACCTACGTGTAAGGTAGTAGCGGGTGACAACAAGCAAGTCCCCGTGGCAAGACTCCACCAGAAAATAAGTAAAAGTAAAAGGATATTTACGCTGTAAACTCCGGCTGAGATGAGTGTATTGTTTCGCGGGAACGACAACACGAGGGGGCAGTGCAGCCTGGTTGACGACATCCATGGCCATGATCCTTCTGTGTATATTAATGGAATAGAGCAAGCCTCGATGAAAAATGAGATTGTTGTAGACGCCCATATTGAAGGCCCTTGCCCACTCACGGTCCCCAAGACGACAAATATGGACGGCGCCAATAAAGTTGACTATGGCAGCAACAAAGACGCAGCTCTTTGAACCTGAACATGACGGTAGACAAGAGACGACACCACAACGGAATTTCCACGTTCGTCGAGGTGGAAGAGGTGGGAGTGAGAAGGCGTCGCCGGTGAAAGGGTTGTAGATGAGGGCATTGCGAGGTGTGCGAGGAGGGGGGCCTAATGGTGGAGGGCAAATCAACAAATATTGGCGGCAAGAGGCGATGGTGGAGCCAATCCGCACCTCAAGTGGACAAGGGAGCAGTGGGGATGTGGGGGTGGAAGGGAAGGAGAGGAAGAAATGATTGTATTGTTTGTCTGAGAGCCACATCCATGGGATGTCCGGGGGAGGTGGTACTAGCTGCAGGGAGAGGTCTCTCCACGCCCTGCACACCCCAGCTGCCCGTACCCAGCTTGTGTAGTCGAGGCGGGGAAAGATGTGGTGGATCACAATGTCTTGAGGTAGTTGTTTAACCAAATCCATAGTGTTCCTCTCTCTTCGTCGACTTAAACTCATTGAAAATTGTTGACTTCAATTTTTGATCAGGTTTCTACCATTCAAGAAAAAGAAATGTCAATGTCAATCAATAAGCACACTATTTTCTTATTTATAAGAACGTACTTGAACTATAATAGGATGTCTTGTTCTCGCTAATACAAATTAATACGCTTGCTCGACATATAACTAGAAAAAAAAACACTTATTCAAAGTAAACTATCGACGTACGTTGAACAATTTTTAAATCTCTTCAAAATCATTAAAATATACTAAGACTTATCAATTATCAAATCAATGGCCTCTTTTCACATGGAAAATCGCACAATCTCTACGTGTAAATCAATATCTTTTTTTATTGAAACATTTAAATCACCCATATTACACTAGTAAAATAATTGATAAAGTCGTCTTATTTAAAACTGATATTGACTTAATAACTACTAAATTCCAACTATGAAACCTAACGGGAATTGAAATCTAATAAAAAAGAACTAAATCACTGTCTAAAACAAAAAAAATATAGTCAAACATGGTAGATTGAAATCCAACGGGAAAAATTAAAAAAAGTTCGGTTAGTTTACTGATCTTACCACGGTAAAGTTCGGTGGCGACCTGCTGTTGTCGCCGGCCAATCGACTAAGGAAGAGGGCGATCAGGGTAGGGGAAGGTAAGGGGAAAGGGAATGGAAGGGAAGAAGAGGTCGGTGGGGCGACTGGCCGGACGGCGGCGAGCCGACGGCGGCAAAGAAATCGGCAGAGGCTGCGGCGAACCAAAATAGGGAGGAAGAAATAGATGGAGGAGGGATGGATAGGAGGTGAGGGAGATGGATGGCGACGCTGAGATAATGAACCAAATAGAGCACGCCGCCGCCATCTGCCCGTTTGGCCCTTCCGCCGTCCGTCTGACCATTTATCAATGTGACCGAGTCCGCGTCCGCCTTGATTGTCATGTCCATTGGCCCAGCCGACCCAGCCCAGGTGTTATTTGACCCAAACCGAGTCGACTCAGCCCAACTCAGTTTGGTTCAGCCTGATGAACCGGTTCAGTCCGTGTCGGCTCGTTTTTCATCCAATTTCGGTAATTCGAAATCTTATACATAAGTTTAGATGCATATTCACTTTACTTGAGTTATGATGATGTTGTGATTGTTTTTATGTATTTATTTTTATGTATTTATTTATCTATTTGTTTATATTTGTATTTACTTGTTTGATTGCATGTACATTATTATTTATTTGTGTTATTATATATTCTTGTATTAGATAATTATATTATTATTTTGATTGGAGTATTATTTATTTTCATGTGTTCATTATTTATTTATTTATTTATCTGAGTGTATTATTTATGTATTGTTTATTTATTATTTATTATTCTTATGTTTCGATTTGAGTGCTGGATGTTTAGGCATAGGTCTATTAGTATTATTTTCTTTGATACGATGTATTGATGATATGAGCACACACCACGAGCATGCATCATATAGAGATATAAACATTTTACTTAGCACTGGGTTTCGACGTAGGTATCGAAATTTGAGCTCGCCGTAAATATGCAGACACACTTGGAGCTTGGACTACAGGTCCGTTTAGGACTCACCCCTGTTTTTATCATCTACATTCTATGTCATTTGCTTTATTGTTGCAGAACGAGTTAAGTGATGTTTTATCGGATCTCAATTAACTCGGGTTATTTAGATGATAGTTTTTCGGATTAATAATCCTTGAGGATGAGATCCCTCGAGTTTGATTTCGAAAACAAGATCTACCTCAAGTTGCCTTCGGGCCTATTATATAAATCCCATCCTAGACTATATATATTTTTATCGAGTTTTCAGTGAGACGAGAGGGGAGAAACAGGCTCGCACATACCACGAACGGGTGCACGTGCTAGTTAAAGTGGGCTCTGAATTAGTGAGCGGGCTATTCCATTCCCGAGGGATCCTGACAACTCTGCGTTTGAGTTCCTCACACCCGGAGGACGTGGAGGTTTACGGGTACTGTTTAGTTTGTGGGTTTATATAGTCGTATATGTTTGATCATACTAGGAGTTGAAGAACTGTGCAACTTGGAGCTCGAAGCTTCTCAACAATTCTAGCCCGTTTAGTCTTATTTAGGGAGTTTTATGATCCCTTGTGTGCCGATATTTAAACAGATTAGTCAAATTGTGATTTGACGTATGTATGTTTTTATGTTCACGTATTATATTCAAGTAAATAAGAAAAAACTGAAATGCTAGGTTTTAGGTTTTATGCATGTCAAGTCAAACCAAGGAGAGCCTAGGAGATGGGGATTCCTGGTGGGTTTTGGCCTTGCACCCACAAGGAACCAAGAAGCCTTAGTGAACGTGAATTTTCACTAAGTGTTGGAGAAGCAATGGTCATGCTGACCTTGTGTTAACTTGTTTTGGGCAAGTTTAACTCAAGTAAGATTGGTACAAGTGATGGTAGAAGTGGTCAAGTTACATACTTCAGGTGTTGGGCTGGGTCGGCTCGTGTATGCTAGTACAACTACTTTGGTTGCCACTCATAACAGGTAGCAAAAATTTCCTCTCCTATATGGGTAGGGAGGTGGTCTCTCAAGGGGGTGTGCGGACCATACGAAGAGGGCTCAAGACCATGTCACGGGATGCTCGATGGGGAGCTTGGTGCTCAGCTCACATGTTTCGTTGATGCTGGTACAATTCAATAACCTCTCGGCACCGCGGTGCATGGTGCTAGCATTTGATGACCAGTCTAGGTGTTGGACAGCGCTACTCACTAGTGCTCAATTGCTTGATAGTGCTAATTGTTGGTGCTCGGTTCCTTGATCGTGCTACCCACTAGCGCTCGGCTATTTGGTAGTGCTACTTACTAGCAATAGTGGTAGCCGTGAGTAGTGCTCGGTCAAATAGTTATCGGTAGCGGCCAGCAATACTCAATAGCAAGCAACAATGCTTGGTACTGGATAATAGTTATTAGTAGCCAGAAGCAATGCTCGATACTGCACAACAGTGCTTGTTATCGCATAATAATGATCAGTAGCGAGTAGCTATGCTTGATGCTACACACAATTCTTAGTTTAGTAGCAGCTATCAATACTCGATACAACTCGAAGGATGATGACCTAAGCTGACCAAGACCAATTAGGGCTCGGTACTAGCTACCAGTATTCAGCTCTCGGGTTGTGCAAGGCATGGGCAAGGTGGCACTTGTGAGATCTCATAACTTAGTCTCACATCTAATCCCTAATAGGTTAAGATCCCGTTTATAAGTGGGAATGGACTATAGATTTTTAACTTGGTTAACCATTTTTAAAGAGATGACTTAGGCCTATCAATTTGCACTATGGGCTAGGTCTTTACATAAGGTATCAAAGCAACCTGGTTCCGTGTTAGATAGTAGGCTGAACTAGAGACATAAGCTAGGCTGTTCATCATAGACCAAGGAGTTCCCTCTACATAAGTCTCATATTTAGGGGTAAGATCATGTTTATAAGTGAGAATGAATTATAGATCTTCAAATTCGTTAAACTGGTTCCGTGTAGATCTACAGTTCTCGGTAGTGGCTATCAGTACTCGATACAACTCGAAGGATGGTGACCTAAGCTGACCAAGACCAACAAGTGCTCAGTAGTAGCTACCAGCACTCAACTCCCAGGTTGTGCATGACGTGGGCAAGGTGGCAGTCATGCAGTGGTCCATGGTGGATCAAAATACAACGATGGTAACAGTTCTGCATTGAGCTGCTAGGTGGACTCTGCATGGTGTGTTTGTGACGGTTATACACACAGTTGTCCAGTGCGTGGTCTGCCCACGGCGGTTACACTGATGGTGTTGAGTGCATGGGGTGCCTTGGTGGTTGTCAGCCTAATGTGGTTAGTAACTGCCTTGAGCATGGGTTGCAGGTGGTGCTCAAGTGTGCATCTTCTTGAATTGAAGAATAGCTCTTCCAAGGAAGGAAGGAGGTGGCCCTTGGTAGAGAAGGAACATAGTGGGGAACTCACATTCACAACAAGGAAAACTCGTGATCAGCAAGGAGAATTGTGATTGTGAGTTCGAGAGTATTATGAGCGTGAGTGTCTTGTAACTAGTAAAAGGGTGTGTGTGTGTGTGTACATCCTTTGTGCTCTAAACCTAATTGTGGTCTGTGTGGTATTACACCCTTTGTATAGTTTGAATATATATATATATTGAGGTGGGGATCTTCCCATAATCTTGCGTGTGGAAAATTGCCAACATTCTGTTGAGCTTAATTTACTGGTGTTTAATTTAGGTTAAAAATTGACCCTGTGATCGTAACCAAGGTCCCCCCCCCTTATTTTCCATAAATAGAACGTATCACTCTCAGTTTCTCTTCAAAAGACAAACTTGTTATACCCTAATTAATCAGAAACAAGTAATCATAGATGCCCCCAATAATTATGCACCCCTCCCCTATTTTCTATAAATAAAACATATCACCCCCAGTTTCTCTTCATAGAGTAGAGGCTCTTTAGAAAGCTAGGCTTAAAAGGCTAGGTTGAAAGTCTAGGCTCAAAGACTAGACGTAGGAGTAAGAAGATTCAGAAAATTTGTTCGTTGGCTTACCATATATTTTTAATTCCTGGTTCAATTGAGTCACCAATTCGGTTAAGCTAGTTGGATTATAGGGCTACACACATGTATTTACACGATAGGCTAATCATTTCTAACTAGCTTAACTCATAGGGTTGAATTTGGCTCTCTTACCTAGTTTGTTTTGAGTGGCTAGACATGTGTCTTGACACGACCAAACTAGCCTCAATTCAACGTGCCATTCGAGCCAATTGTTTCTCTTGCCTAGTTGAGTCGGGTGGTGGGACATGTGTATCTACATGGGTAGGCTATCCAACTACCATTGGACTTGTGCGGAGCAAACCTTAACAACTATAAGTTCCATTCTACATGTCTTCAAGATCAGATTCGTGCATCAACACCAGAATAAGGTTTAAATATACTGCACATCATGTTTGGTCTACTTCATATAGTCATCTTTTAATTGTTTAATAGCAATAAATACACGGCACACACACGCTCACCAAGAAACAAAGAAATGGAAATTATAGCAGAGGAAGACTTAGGAGCCATCACCTCACATGATCTGCTGCTTCTTTCTCTTCAACTTAAAACTTGTCTTGCCTGGAAATAAAAAGAACTTACACTTCTCTTGCTTATCAAACAATTAAGAAATAAATTTCTTCTCCTTAATCAGGCATTTGGATGTTCTCTATCGACAAAGCAGGTTTGGAGTTAAGTTTTCTGTTACCTTTTTTTCTAAAAACGAATTCGATCCATTAATGACAACAAAAGCATCTGCAAGAACATCTCTCTCTTCAAGTAAATTCATTTGTTTTAATTCATAAATTCATTGCTCATATGCAACCCTTGAGGGAGTTTGGAGAGTAAGCTCTTTTATATTAAAAATAAATAATTTCTAGCTTAATCATTCATCACCAATTCTTGCATTTTATGTGGAACCTTAATTCATCACCAAACTATTTCTTTCAGCTTTCAATTAAGGGCTGATCCACTTCGATCATTTGTTGAAGCTTGTAAGTTTTCTTTATCTTCTCGATCTATGTAGCTGAACAATGTTATCAGTGCTGCATTTAATGCAAACAAGAAACAACACCTCTCGCTTGCCTCAAAATCCACTCCGAATGCTGCTAGACAAGGGCCGCCATCATCCACTCCTACTGTTCCTATAGGGATGAGATCGTAAAAAAACTTTCTATAATAATGACCCTTTATTACACCTCACTTAAATGACAAATCTAAGCCCTTTTAAGCCCGTACATGGCTTTCTTCTGGTTCTCATGTGTTTTGTCCCCATAACTCCCCGCATCTATCCATCCCGAGTCTCTTCATCATCTCTGTTCACATTTTTCACATTTAGTCCACCAGCCACTCACACACTTGCCTCTATGACATTAAAAGCAGCCACAGAGAAAGAGGTTGGCTCGGAAGCGGCTATCAGTGATTTCACAGGCTTTTATTTTAACAGTTGAGGCACCCACGGTGTATGTAGTGCTCACAGTACTTCGAGTGGTGCACGTCCTTGGAGAACCTCTCCTACTCGCCGTCACTCATCCTATACTCCCCCGGCTTTGGGTCTCAGCAATAGATAAACAGGCTTCATCTCGGTTTTCAGTGCTTAACCGTGACAAAATATAGCCATGACATAGTCATAACAACAGTAGTAATAGGCAGAATTTTTTTTAAAAAAACACAATAATACCAATATCATGGAAGATTATGTTACCAGCATCGGCTGGGAGTTGCTGATCAACCTGCAAATTGGAGGAAAGAGGTTTCTTTCCTCCCATGATCGAATCGATCGCTTCTCCAAGAAATCTCCAACAAGCAATGAGATGTGAAGATTGCAGGAAAAGAAAACAATTCGATTACTCAATTAACAATTCAACAAACAACAAACACAAAAAACATAACATCTAAACTCTTCCTGTTCCTTTTTATACAACACTCAAACCCTGATTCTACCCGATTACCCGTATACTACCCAACAATATTCAAAAAGACCCGATGGAATTCAAAAAGTTCCGCCTCTTCCTCTGCTTCCTCTGTTTTCCTCAGTCGGCTTCCTCTGCTTCCTCTGTTTTTCTTCAAAATACTTTTTAGCTCTGTAATTCATGTATCAATGCCTCCCCTTATGATTTTCCTTGTCCTCAAGGAAATAAGGATGATTACTACGAAGGAACTTCTCCGATTCCCATGTTCCTTGTCCATTCTTTCCTCCCAACCATTGAATGTAATAAGAAACAGCTTCTTCTTGGTCACGTTTCTTGAGAACTCTAATAGGTTTCTCAAGCAACACTCCTGATTCTGTCAATTGTGCAAGTAGTGTAGACTCTGCTACTTGAGATTGCTTGATTGTTGGCTTCAACATTGAAACATGAATGACATTATGAATTCTTGACTCCGCTGGTAAGTCCACCCTGTATGCCACTGGACTGATCTTATGAATGATAGTATACGGTCCTGCATACTTGGGAGCAAATTTGTTGTTTCTCCTTCCAAGTACAGAATGTTGCCGGTAAGGCTGCAATCTTACATAAACTTTATCTCCCACTTCAAATTCCAATTCCCTACGCTTTTTATTTGCATTCAACTTCATTCTCTCTTGTACTTTTCTCAATTGACATTTGAGTGATCGTAGCATATTGTCTCTGTCCTTCAAGGCAGTATCGACTTCTTCCAGCTGTGTTATTCCTGGTATGTAGTTTAACAATGTGGGAGGTGGTCTTCCGTATACTGCTTGAAAAGATGTCATGCCTATGGAGCTGTGAATGGAAGTGTTATAACAGTATTCTGCCCATGGAAGCCATCTACACCATTCTTTTGGGGTATCTCCTGTAAAACAGCGCAAATACATCTCTGAGTCCTCTATTGGTTACTTCTGTTTGTCCATCCGTTTGAGGGTGATATGACATACTGAAATTGAAAGTGGTACCTTGAAACCGGAAGAGCTCTTTCCAAAACTTGCTCACAAAAATGGGATCTCTATCACTTACTATGGATCTAGGTAGTCCATGTAACTTAAAGATTTGGGAGAAAAACGGTTGTGCTACTTGTATACTTGTATAGGGATGTCTCAAAGGAATGAAATGTGAATACTTTGTCAATCTGTCCACAACTACATAGATGGTAGTCTTTCCTTCCGACGAAGGTAATCCTTCCACAAAATCCATGGAAATGTCCTCCCAAATTTGATTCGGAATAGGTACGGGAGAGAGTAATCCTTTTGGTGACAAATGCTCACTCTTATACCTTTGACATGTGTGACAAGTTTTTATAAATTCCCTAACTGTTTTGGTAAGTCCCTTCCATCTGAAAACTTGTTTTATCCTATGAATTGTTTTGTCCCCTCCTTCATGTGTTGCAGCATGCATTTCCTTTATTATCAAGGGAATAATTTCAGAAGATGAATCCAAATAAATCTTACCTTTATAGTACAGAATTCCATTGTGTTCTTCCCAAGTTGAAGGCAGCAACTTCATATGAAATTTTCTTTTTAACTCCTTAACTTCTTCACTTCCATCCATAGCTCCTTTTACAGCATTCAGCCAATCAGGGACTACCATTGACAAAGGAGCTAGAGATAGGACAGATCCTTCCTTCTGTTCTTCTTTGTCAGGTTCCTCTTCAAGTTGCCTTGATAAAGAATCTGCAACCACATTCTCTTTTCCTTTTTTGTATATAATCACAAAATCATAAGCCATCAGTTTAATCAACCACTTTTCTTGTTGTTTTGTGGTTATCTTTTGCTGCCATAAGTACTTGAGGCTATGATGATCAGTCTTAACCACGAACTGTTGTCCCAACAAATAACCTTTCCACTTATCCACTGAGAGAACTAAAGCTAGTAGTTCTCGATCATAAGCTGACAACATTTGATTTTTTCCTTTCAAATCCTTGCTAAAGAAAGCAATAGGATGATCTTCCTGAATTAATACAGCTCCCAGTCCTGAAGTAGAGGCATCACACTCTATTGTAAAAGGTTTAGAAAAATCGGGCAATGCTAACACTGGAGCTGAACACATGGCTTGTTTCAGTTTATCAAATGCTACGGTGGCTTCGTTTGTCCAATGGAATCCTTGTTTCTTGATCAGTGAAGTCAGAGCAGCAGCCAATGTCCCATATCCAACGGATGAATCTTCGATAGTATCCTGTAAGACCTAAAAATCCTCGCAATGCCCTAATAGAATGGGGTGTAGGCCACTTCTTAATGGCCTCTAGTTTGCTATCATCCATTTGTACTCCTTTTCATGTAATCAAATGCCCCAAATAATCCACTTTTTCTTGTCCAAATCTACACTTAGATTTTTTTATGAACAACTGATGGTCAGCAAGTATATTAAAGGCAGTCTCCAAATGAAACAAATGATCTTCCCAACTCTTACTGTAAATTAAGATGTCATCAAAGAAAACCAATATA
>JAURVB010004315.1:0-47490 GCA_033002965.1 Piper betle
AAACTGAGCTACCCTGCCCAATGCGAGCACCGAGAATGTATTGGCTCAGATCTTGACAGCCATACAGGGACTGGCACAGGCTTCAGAAAATTCAAATTCTGTGGTTCAAAATATTGTTCAGCGGTTACCAGGAGTGGTAGCAGGGAATGGAGCCTCAAACTCGGCAGCGGGTCCCAAAATCACCCCAGATGGTGGTCAGGGGAGTGCCCAAGAGCGGGCAGCAGCGAGTCCCAGAATCACCCCAGATGGTGGGTGGTCAGGGGAGTGCCCAAGGATGGGCAAGGTTAGCAGACCTGAGCGAGCGAGGTGAGCGTCCAAACCTAGTGCCACCGGTAGTCCGACAAGTGGTGCCGCCAGGGGTTGATGATAGTGACCACTACACTATGGAAAAATTTAGGAAGAATGGAGCTGAGGCATTTATTGAGGGATCAATCCAATGAGGGTGGAGAGCTGGATAGACATTACCGAAAAAGCATTTTGGGCTCTGTCTGTGCCCCACCGCCAACAAGTGAGGTTGGCAACATGCATGCTTCAAGAGGAAGCATCTTAGTTGTGGAAATCCATGGAAAAAACCACATTACATCTGACCAACTACTTCAACGTGGGGAGCCCCTATTCTTTTTGTGAAGATGAAAGATGGATCACTTCAGCTAGGTATTGACTATCGAAAAATCAATCAAGTGACAGTCAAGAATCAGTACCCCTTACCGAAGGATTGATGACTTATTTGATCAACTAAAAACAGCCGAAATATTTTTTAAGATAGACTTGCGGTCTGGTTATCACCAGTTGCTAGTAAAGGAGTTAGACATACAAAAAACGGCTTTCCGAACTCGGTATGGACATTATGAATTTCTTGTTATGCCTTTTGGTCTAACAAATGCACCAGCGGCCTTTATGTCACTCATGAACACAGTATTCCACACATACCTAGACAAGTTTATTATCATATTTGTGGATGACATTCTGGTCTATTCAAATAATGAAGAAGAGCATGTGAAGCACCTGCCTATTACTCTTCAAGGTCTGAGAGAACATCAACTGTTCGCCAAGCTCTCAAAGTGTGACTTCTGGATGAGGGAGGTAAATTTCCTTGGTCATATTGTCTCAAAGGCTGGAATTGCAGTGGATCCACCAAAAGTGAAAGCAGTCATTGATTGGCCACAACCTAAGTCAGTCACTGATATCAGAAGCTTCCTTGGTTTAGCGGGTTACTATAGGAAATTCATTAAAAACTTCTCCTTAGTAGCATCGCCAATGACAAAACTCACAAGGAAGGGGGTCAAGTTTGAATGGAGTAGTAAGTGTGAGGATAGTTTTCAGTCTCTAAAGAAGAGTTTAACAACTGGACCAGTCTTGACCCTGCCAAATGGTAATGAAGGATTCATAGTCTTCAGTGATGCGTCTCAATTGGTTTTAGGATGCGTCCTTATGCAAGAAGGTAAGGTGGTGGCCTATGCCTCTCATCAATTGAAGATTCATGAGCAAAATTATGCAACCCATGACTTGGAATTGGCAGTAGTGGTTTTGGCCCTAAAGATTTGGAGACACTAGTTGTATGGAGCCTAGTTCGAAGTCTCTTCACTGACCACCAGAGTTTGAAGTATATCTTCACCAAGAAAGACCTTAACCTTTGACAGAGGCGGTGGATAGAATATTTGAAGGACTACGACTTCCAAATCTTATACCATCCAGGGAAAACGAATGTGGTAGCCGACGCGTTAAGTCGGAGGGCAAAGTGGACAAAAGTTAGCAGCTAGTTAGACTTTGGGCCATGTCAGTAGAAGTGGTAGCTAACAACCCGGTGGAGCAACTAACAGGCTTACTGGCAAATTTGGTTGTTTCCAATGATTTATCATGTTAAGCTAGCACAAATGGGTGATGAGGAGCTGAATAAAATGTTGGACAAGATTCCTGACATTGGAGCTGATGCAAATAGTGTGATCAGATTTAGAGGAAGGTTGTGTGTACCCAAGGATAATGCACTGAGGCGGAATATCTTGGAGGAGGCTTTCCAAGAAGCCATGGGAACTCAAATTAAGTTGAGTACAACATATCATCCCCAAACTGATGGTCAAAGTGAGAGGACTATTTAAACTTTAGAAGATTTGTTAAGAGCTTGCATTCTTGACTAGGAGAAACACTTAGCTTTGGCTGAATTCACCTACAATAACTCTTACCAAGCCAGTATAGGGATGGCACAATTTGAAGCCTTATATGATAGGCCCTACAGATCTCCATCGTGCTGGTTGGAGTTGACCGAGGTAGTTATAGTCGGGCCAGAGATGGTGAGGGAAGCAACTGAAAAGGTGAACTCATCAGCAAAAACTTATGGCAGCTCAGGATCGACAAAAGAGTTATGCAGATACTCGAAGGAAGGACCTAGAGTTCCAAGTTGGGGAGTTTGTGTACCTAAAGACATCTCCTACGAAGGGGGTGATCAGATTTAAAATATCATGGAAGTTGAAGGCAATATTCATAGGATCGTTTCCAATCCTAGATCGAGTTGGGAATTGTGCATATAGATTAGCATTGCCACCAAGCCTAGCTGGAGTACACAATTTTTTCCATGTGTCAATGCTAAATATATATGTACGAGATGAGGATCATATCATCACCAATTTTGAAGACTTAGAGCTACAATCAAACTTAACCTACGAGGAAAAGCTTATCCGCATCCTAGTAAGAGAAATAAAGACACTCAGGAACAATGAAATTCCTTTTGTAAAAGTATTGTGGAAAAATCAGGGGTCAGAGGAAGCTACATGGGAGACTGAACAAGAAATGGCAAGGAAATACCCTAGCGTGTGGTGGCATAGGAGTTTATATTTGTAGTAGCATGAACTGATCCCGAAGAAATAAATAAAATTAATAATGATTGTTCTGTTGCCTGTTATGATATTACGGGGACGAAATATTTCCAAGTTGGGGAGATTGTAGATTGTGAAAAAATAATAATAATAAAATTTTACGCCGACGCCGTCCGAGAAGGGCTGAACACGGTCCGGGAAGGACCGATCGTGTTATATTCTTCACCCAGTTAATTCTATCCAGTTAATTATTTACCCATTTTATTTTTTACCTGGTTACCCGGTTAAGTGATATACGGGTTTTTTCACATACCCTAGCCGTCATTTTCATTTTTATAAATTTTGAAAGGGGACGTCATTTTTCACATACGGGTGTAGGGGCGTCTTTCTCACCTTAGTCACTTAATTCTCCTCTTCCTTACCTGTGTGTCTTCTTCCTTGCTTAGGTATTCTTCCTATCTCCCTCTTCTTAATTTTCTTGCATGCATATTTTAATTTGATAATAAGCTATACAATCATAAGGATTAAAGTTTAAAATCAACAAGAAAGAAACTAAAATTTGTTGACGAGTTCCCTGTTTCGGCGAGATGGGCAAGCACGGGCAAGCCTCACCGGGAATCAGTGGGGACGGCCGTTCTGACATCGGAAGATGATCCTAATCTCTTCGTCGATCAGTGTAGGGTTGATCTCACGTGTGTGGATGCCGGCCTGGTGTGGTAAATGGCCAAAAACAGAGGACGTCGGCAAAAATAGAGGCGCAGCAGTGGGTGAGGAAGTCAGGCCGTCCTGGGTGGCGACGGGTTGCAATCTGGCCCGGGAAGGTTAATAGGAGGTCAAGGGTGTCGAGGAGACTACCCAATTGAGGCGGCGACGCTCGCCAGTGACGGAATCGGTGACGCGAGCGAGCCGCTAGGCAGGCGATGCAGGCATCGCCGCGGCTGGAAGGCGGCCAGAGTTGGTCGGGGTGACACTGAAACGGCACAGTGGAGCTGGACGGCGACGATGGACGGTGGCCGGAGGTTGTCGGCAACGGCGGCTAGAGGCCGCTTGGAGTCGGGAACAGAGCATGCCGAAGAAGAAGGAAAAAATTACCTTGGGTGGCAAACTTGTAAATAATGTTTAACTCGACACAGCTCGAGTTAAATAATAATACCAACTCATAAATAACACCGGGCTCGATACCGACTAGAGTTTAAAAATAATATTAACTTGTAATAAATCTTGAAAAATAATTATTTTAATGGGTTATGGGTAAACTTACTAAAGTAACTAATTATTGTATGAAATCGCCACGAGTAATAAAAATACGCTAATGATAAATAGTCGATAATTAATCGGCGTAATTCAAGCGATTAAATTAAATCGGAGGGTTATAAGTAATTAATAAAATAAAGATTTTACCTTTACCATATTAAATTTAATATTAGGTAAATAAAGTGATTATTTTAATAACGAGTCAGTAATGTAGAAAATGAGTTATTAAACTATACTAGGGTAGCAATCACTCGCGTCGAACCTAAATAGCATAATGAAAATAAATAAAGTTCGAAACTTTATAGAGTCGAATAATTTAAAATAATTGTATTAATAATATTTATGAATTAAAATAATACAAATTATTTTAAATAATTTAATTGAACAACTTAATTAATTAAATTGTTGTAAATAATAGTAGCGATTAAAAATTATAACCGTAAACTAAATCATTAAGATTGGGGTTAAGTAATTATCACCGCAAAGGAAAAATTAAATACTTGTTTATTAGTAATCATTATTTTATCAATTGTTAGGTATTAATTATGATTTAGATAATTAATTTAAAATGTGAAGTAGGATTTACATGATTATGTCACAGGAATAATTAATTATCTCACTAGATTTGTCGATAATTTAATATTTAATATTTTTGAAAATGATATATATATTAGATATTTAGCTGTAAGCATTTTTACTTGAATAAAATTATACTTATGTATAATTTTATATTCTCGTTCAGATTAGGATCAATGGTCGCAGCTGCGAGTTCGAAATATCCAGGTCCGTATAATCATTTAAAATGTTGTACTTTCCCTTGTTGGCAGCCCTGGTCGACCTGAGCCTAGATTCGACCACCATACGCTGTAACGCAATCGGGGTCAAGGAATAAACTCAGTCCGACACTGGGGCCGCACCTTTAAAATTATTATATATGTCTGTATAATTATTTGAAATGTTGAATTGTCCGTATAATTATTTGAAATGTTGTATTTTCCCAAACTGGTATAATTATATAAAATGTTGTATTTCCTCAAACTGGTATAACTATATGAAATGTTGTATTTTTCCCAAACTGGTAGCCTTGTCGACACTAATCTCAGAATAGAGCTGGGAGATAATTTATAATCATCAGAATGAACTGGAAGACCATGACTAATCTCAAAATGAATTGGGAGACCACCTAATCTCAGAATGAGCTGGGAGACAATTTATAATCTCAGAATGAACTAGGTAGACCATGACTAATCTCAAAATGAATTGGGAGACCACCTAATGTCAGAATCAGCTGGGAGACAATTTTAATCTCAGAATGAACTGGGAGACCATGACAAATCTCAAAATGAATTGGGAGACCACCTAATCTCAGAATGAGCTGGGAGACAATTTCTAATCTCAGAATGAACTGGGAGATCATGACTAATCTCAAAATGAATTGGGAGACCACCTAATCTAAGAATGAGTTGAGAGACGTTTTCTAATCTCAGAATGAGCTGGGAGACGACTTTACCAATCTTAGAATGACCTGAGAGACAAATTACTAATCTCAAAATGACCTGAGAGATAATTACTAAAAGACTTATGAAATATAATAAAAATGGGTGAAATGATAATAGGGATTTTATTAACTTGTTTCATTTAATTATACGGCTTAGTGGTTTTATCACTAACGCTGAATTGCCTCCGCATGTGAGCATCTTTGGACTAAAGAATAGAAGTGTGGTTGGTGGTTCTTTTACCAACCTAGGTATGGTGAATTGATAATAAAGTTGGACATCGTTATTATTCTCTTGTGTTATAAATGTGGCTATGGGAAACCGTCCGAGATAATGGGACAGTTATTTTATATTTTAGAGAACATGATTTATAGTTATAATTCATATTATATGTTGCGAGACATATTTGCTATATTTCAATTCATGTTCTGGAATATTACATCTACATTGCCTATATTTTTAAGTAATACCCGGTCCGGTTCGGGCGGGTCGTTACACTCCCAGTCACCTCCCTAGTCAAGAATGCAAGCTCTTAACAAATCTTCCAAAGTTTGAATAGTCCTCTCACTCTACCCATCAGTTTGGGGATGATATATTGTACTCAGCTTGATTTGAGTTCCCATGGCCTTTTGGAAGACTTGCCCAAAATGTGAGGTTAATAGGGGATTATGGTCGGAGACTATCTCCTTTGGAATCCCACATAACTTGACAATATTGTCAACATACAATCTTGCCAGGTATTCCGCCGTCCTCATTGATTTTGTAGGGATGAAGTGAGCTACTTTAGTTAGTCGGTCTACAACTACCCTTATGGAGTCATGCTTCTTCTGAGTCCTTGGGAGCTTTGCAATAAAATCGCATGTGACACACTCCCATTTCCAGGTTTGTATTTCTAAAGGTTGCAATAGTCCTCCAGGTAGTTGATGTTGGACTGTGGTTTGTTGGCAAATCTGACACTTGGAGACAAATCCACAACATCCATCTTCATCCCAATCCATCAGTAGGTTCACTTTAAATCCTGATACATTTTTGTAACTTCAGGGTGTATCGAGAACTTTGAGCGATGAGCCTCCTCCAAGATATTCCGTCTTAGTGCATCATCCTTCGGTACACACAACCTTCCTCTAAATCTGATCACACTACTAGAATCATCTACAACGTCAGGAATCTTTTCCAACATTTCATTTAGCTCCTCATCACCCATTTGTGCTAGCTTAAGACAATCAACTAAATCATTGGAAACAACCAAATTTGCTAGTAAGCCTGTTAGTTGCTCCACCAGGTTGATAGCTACCACTTCTGCTAACATGGCCCAAAGTCTAGCTACCTGCTGACTTTTGTCCACTTTGCCCTTCCGACCCAACGTGTGTCGACTACCACATTCGCTATCCTTGGATGGTATATGATTTGGAAGTCGTAGTCCTCCAAATATTCTATCCACCGCCTCTGTCAAAGGTTAAGATCATTCTGGGTGAAGATATACTTCAAACTCTGATGGTCAGAAAAGACTTCGAACTTGGCTCCATACAAGTAGTGTCTCCAAATCTTTAAGGCAAAAACCACTGCAGCCAGTTCCAAGTCATGGGTTGCATAATTTTGCTCATGAATCTTCAATTGATGAGAGGCATAGGCCACCACCTTACCTTCTTGCATAAGGACACATCCTAAACCCAACAGAGACGCATCATTGAACACTACAAATCCTTCATTACCATTTGGCAGTGTCAACACTGGTGCAGTTGTTAGACTCTTCTTTAGAGACTGGAAACTCTCCTTGCACTTACTACTCCATTCAAACTTGACTCCCTTCCTTGTGTGTTTGGTCATCGGCGATGCTACTAAGGAAAAATCTTTAATGAATTCCCTGTAGTAATTGCAAAACCAAGGAAGCTTCTGATATCAGTGATTGACTCAGGTTGTGGCCAATCAGTGAATGCTTTCACTTTTGATGGATCCACTGCAATTTCGGCCTTGGAGATAATATGGCCGAGGAAATTTACCTCCGGCAACCAGAAGTCACACTTTGAGAGCATGGCGAATAGTTGATTTTCTCTCAAAACTTGAAGAGTAATGGACAGGTGCTTCACATGCTCTTCTTCATTATTTGAATAAACCAGAATGTCATCCACAAACACGATAATAAACTTGTCCAGGTATGCGTGGAATACTGTGTTCATGAGTGACATAAAGGCCACTGGTGCATTTGTTAGACCAAAAGGCATAACCAGAAATTCATAATGTCCATACCGAGTTCAGAAAGTTGTTTTCTGTATAACGGACTCCTTTACTCACAACTGGTGATAACTCGATCCAGGATTGGAAACGGTCCTATGAATCTTGGCTTCAACTTCCCTGATATTTTAAATCTGATCACCCCCTTCGTAGGAGATGTCTTTAGGTACACAAGCTCCCCAACTTGGAACTCTAGGTCCTTCCTTCGAGTATCAGCATAACTCTTTTGTTGATTCTGAGCTACCTTTAGTCTTTGCTGAATGAGTTTCACCTTTTAGTTGTTTCCCCACCATCTTTGGCCCGACTATAACTGCTTAGGTAGACTCCAGCCAACACGATGGAGGTCTACAGGGCCTACCATATAAGGCTTCAAATGGTGCCATCCCTATACTGGCTTGGGAGAAGATTCTGTTTATAAGTGAGAATGGACTATAGATCTTTAACTTGGGTTAACCATTTTAAAGAAATGACTTAGGCCCATTACGTTGCACTTTGGGCCGGGTCGTTACAAAACCTATAACTAAGCACTTGGCATGCAAATGAAGTCATAATAATAATAAATAAACAAATAAATACGCACATAGATAATTAGGTAAGTCATAAATACAAGGACATAAATAATACCATAATCATTAAATAATAATATAATTAGACTATATAAATGTACATGCAAACACAAGTAAATATCATATATACTCGTGTTAGTAAACGCAAAAATAATGAAATAATTAAATAATAATTTAATAAATAAATTAATAATTAGTTAATATTCATTAACATGAATAATAATAATACCACAGTTATATAATATAAAAATGCATAATTAAATACAAATAAATAATAACATACACGCGAAGAGGCAAATAGATAAATAAATATATATATATATATAAATATATTTAATAAACATAATAACACTAATATTAAGAAATAATATAATATTATTAATAACAAGTAATCATGTAAACATTCATCATATATGACAGACATATAAATTAAAATAAATAAATAATAATGAATAAATAATTAATTAAATAGTAAAATAAAAAATCATCATAACATCTAATCATGCTAAATCATGTGAATATGCATCTAAACTAATATATAAGTTCTCAAATTACCGAAAACTATGAAAGAACGAATGAAAATGGTCCGAAAATGAGCTATACTAGACCAAACTGAATGGGCGGAACCAACCTGGTTTGGATTAACTAGAAAATTGGCTGGGTTGGCTAGGCGGATGGACACGAACATTGACATTGGCCGGCAAACTCGGGCATGACTAGGCGGATGCTGTTGCGGGTTGGGGGATGCAGTTGCAACTGGAGGACTCGGACGCAATTGTGGGCAGGTGGGTAAATGGGCCTACTAGGGGGTGCCCATCGGCGGAGAACGCCGACGGCGGCACAGCGGAAGCTGCCATCAGTCGCGTTCAACAAGGGGGAGGATGAGGAATGTGATGGCGGTGATGATCGGTGGAGTCCGGCCGCTAGTCGGTCGAAAAATGGCCGGAAAGGGGCAGCATCGCCGCCGTATGTGGCGACGTCCCCGACGGCGATCGCGGCCATGGTGGTAGAGGGTGTTGGTCCCAAACTGTAGATCTCGGCGAGAGGAAGCCATCAGGGTGGTCGGATCGGCAGGTGGTGGCTCGCCGGCACTAGAAAATAGATCAAACGGTGGCGGTGGCGATGATGAATAGTGATAGAAAACTCAGTCGGTGACTACGACTGCAGCGGTGCCAGTGATCGTGAGTGGTACAAATGGAAAGCCGGCCGCGAGGTGGTCACGATCATACTAAATGGATGGCCAAAGGAGCACCGGAGTCTCCCCGGCGGTGAGCCAAAGTGGTGGCCGTGATGAGGGTGTAATCCTCCAAATCGTGGTAAATGTTTGAAATATAAAAGGGCAAAAACTAGGGTCGACGTGGATGGCTCAGATCTTGCCACGTGGCATGATCTAAATATCTGACAACTTGTGGTCTAGTGGGACCTACCTATGGGTATGTGCAATATGCATATGGACAGAAAGCTTGGATCGAAACTGTCTAAAGTCCAAACTGACTTGAGTCATAAAATTGACTCTATATGTGGGAATCGAGGCAAGAAAGTTAAATAGGCATTGAACCTTGAACTCAATTAAGTTGGGCCCACAGGGGCACGATGAAAATGAAATACCTATGGTGCATGCAAATGAAATACCTAGAAAATCCCAAACGGATGCTAAATACTGAAATGGCCTAGATCTAGGCCTAAAATCATGGCTAACTTATAAAAATTATATGTATACCTCGTGTATACACTGATAACTCATTATATACAGTATCATAATTGAAATTATCATATGCATGTCGGGCATACTCAGCTATTATAACATGCTCATAAGGCCCATACTCATGGTCTAAAAATTAGTGTGGCTTGAGCTCATTCAAACCAACTCGATACTAAACCAAATAGGTCAAAACTCAAATTGGGTAAAACCCTAACCCAAAACTGGGGTTTTACACAACCCTACCTCCTTATCCAACCCATACCTATGACATCACGAAACCAACCACCTTTTTTCTATAAAATCCACCCCTTCCCTCACCTTTTCACCATTTCTCCTTCCCTCCTCACCCCCAACCACTTTCTTCTACTCTCCTTGGCCTTCTTCTTCCTCCTTGGAGCTCTAAACAACTCCCTCCACGTTCCTAGCATCCATGGGTGTTAGGCTTTGAGGTTGGATGCCTTAAAAGACCTCCCCTTGGTCTATGCTCATTAGCATCAGGTTTGGGCTGCCTCTCTTGCTTGTTGTGTGATGTGTATCACTTGTATGATTATATGAATATATTTTTTAGGATATTTTTATCATGTATAGTTGAATGTTAGGAGAATTTTAAGTACACATTTATCTTATTTGGACATCGGAATAAATAGATATGAGTTTTACAATGCATGCAGGTCACTGATATGCACCATTTCAGTATGAAAATCATATCCGGGCATTCTAATGTTCAATTTGTACGATTCTTATTTTTTGTACTCAAAACATGAAGATCTACAGCTTTTGTGTTGTCTGTTTTACCTATCATGCCTTTTAATTTGCATGTATTAGGGTAAAAATGAGGAAAGGTGGCTACTTGGACAATTATGGTGATATAAGTGCTCCTTTCCCGAATTTTTACTCTTTGACCTTGCGGGATCTGTTGATGCACAACATGCCATATTTTTCATGGTAAGTTTATGAGTTCTTGGTAAAAGTTTAATCCCAATATAACTAGTAAATAATCATAAACATGACTTATAAGTACACCTTGTATTTCCTGTGTGTTTATGACTATAAACATGATTTGTGATTGTGTGATATTTTAGCCACGAATTTTAAACTATTAAAATCTTCTAAAATTGTATGATAGTGCACTAATTGTCTACTTGACAGATGTAAATTTTGAGAATGGTTAATTTACCGGGAGACTGGAAAGATGTTGGGTGAAAACCCCTTGTTTTTCACTCCAATTGTAAATTACCTTAAAATAGGTCAACAGTGTTTAGATTTTAATAAAACTTGGTCCACACCTTACTCTATATCTCAGTAGCACAGTGACAAATTTTGGGGCCATTTGGACAGGTTCGCTATTTTATTTGTAAATTTCAAATTGGTTAGGGTCCAGATAGCTCCAAAAACTGCTCATTTACAAAGTAAATTTGGCCTAGCTCTGATTAGGCTGAAGCTACGTGTATTAGTGAACTAGGCCCACTAACCTAAGCCCATTTAGAGTCTTTTAGCCCATTAACCAACAATTACAAAATTGGTGCGCAGCCTAGGAACATTGTTCCAGCACCTTAGGGTCGAGCTTAATGGCCCTTTGTTCCCCTTGATTGGCCCATGGGCCAGCCATAGTAGAATTTACCTATGAACCTTAAAGCATAAGTGACAACACATCCAAATTTCTACCCATTTGGACATTGTTGGGCCTATCCAAAAAATCGTATCGTAAGCCTATTTGATTAAAATCCATAGAATTGATTAAATCTCATTAAGTGAACATGGAACCAAAACCTTAATTAAGTTACCTAATAAGGTTTAACACTTCACTTAGGACCTAATTAAGAAAATTAAGTGATATTAAGTGTTGAGCTTGTGTGGAGGCTTTGTGTCACTTTGCGTGTCAATGTGTCCCAATTCTTATTCGGTTCCATCTCTATGTTAGGTATCGCAGGTCAGCTCACTATCTAGAATATGGAGCTCTACTCATCCAGGTGTATAGTACTCGCCCTTTACTTGATCTATGCTTGAATCCCTGCGTGTCGAGTTTAATGGTGTTTCAGACGTACGATGACATTGACGACATTTTATCAGATCCCTCCGATGTCGAGCCATTTAGTCATGTTTTCTACACATGTTTAATAAAACTATAAGGATGTGACCCCTTGCTGGTTTTTGAACTGAAGCTCCATAAATATATGATACAAGGTTCTTCCCTAAACCTATTATATAAGTACGTACATTTTTATGGATTTCACAAATAAGAGAGTGAGCGGTATGGAGATATGTGTGAATTGCACTAGTACTCCTTCAAACCCTAAAGTAGTGTGGTGTATGAGGGTTCGGCATAATGCAACACATTTCCGGAACTTGTGTCATGAACTTAACTATTCCTTTTGCCACTCGAGTATTGTGGCGGGTGTAATATGGAGGATGTGAGGGCGTAAGCGTTGTATGTATGAATATGAATATTAGCCATGCATGCAAGTCGGCACTTGTTTAAGTATGTTTGCTTACCACCTAGTGTAAAGTAATTTTGAAGTTTCATAAGTTCCGTGGGTAATTGAATACTCATTTGCCAGCTTGCTATTTTACTAGTAGTTATTCGGACCGGTAATAAAATTTATTTGATTACTTACATAGTTTTTTATTATATATAGGTGAGGTTCCCTGGCATTGACCAGCCTAGGTGCATGGATCAGGCAGCTTAGTGGCGGTGGTGGCGAAGGCCCTATGTTATCTTGTTTGCTTAAAACCATGTATTTTACGTATGACTATATGACGGGCATATGCCTTAACTATGTGAACCTTGCATGATTCAGATGTATGCAATGATGGTTGCGCTAGCATGTTGTATCTTTATGTTATTATATTTCACTACGGAGTTATAATTCTTTGGGGCAAGGCTAACCATTGTCTGTAAGGTATATAAGCCCTAGAGTCCTGGAACATGACAAGGAGCTAAATTAGGTACATGAAATGTATTTGGCTACAACTGTTTGTGTGTTAGCTAAATGTAACATGGGTGGAGGAGCATACGGTTCACGCCACTTGAAGACCCACGTGAAGTCCGGGTATTAGTCAAGCCTTGATACTCGATGATGCTATGTAATTCTCTGACTCTTTAATTATTGCTCGCATAGGGTATGTGGAACATGTAACCATGACCCTTGTTTAAATACTTGCATCAACTTCATGTAACTAATAAGAAGACCTAAGCCAATCACTTAAACTAAGTAGTAAGAATATGATACATGCAACCTCAAAACTGTAGTGGGGCTACAATTTGGAGTGATCATCATATTTTTAAAGTCACCACTCATAGTCGTAGGGGTAGTTCTACCTCTATTACGACTCGGGGTGTTCATATAGGAATCTTTTCAATCTAAAATCCACCTTCGTAGTAAGAACTCTGCATGCATTCTATAAAAACCAAGCCTAGTGTCCATCTTAAGCCTCCACAGAGGGTTGAGATCCGCTTCCGTAAAGTCTCTACGCGATAGCCCATCGAATAACTTCCAAATTATAATATCGTGATCTGGTTCGTCCCTTCGGGCCTAATTGGGGTGTACATCTTTATTTCCTATTTACAAAGGTATTTGTTTCATTAGGATTTGTCATGCATCTTTTAATTATTTTTATGATATTATTCTTTATTTCATATTTATATCCATATAAATAAATAAAATTACAAATTTGCCATTTTATTATTACAATTAGTAGTAGAAAATCTTAAACTACACCATATTCTAAGTTTTCTTAAGTACATAGATTTATAAAATTAATAAATTGATGAATATCGAATAATGAATAAATAATAACATATTAAGATTTTTTTAAAAAATATAATATACAAGACTATAATGAATAAATATCTACTATAAAACAAATCAAATAATATAAATAAATATTATAATTTTTTTATGAAAGTATATTCTATTATGTCAATTTCAATGTATATTAAAATCTAAATTACTTAAAAATAGTTAAATATACGAATAATAAATAACTTAAAGTGCGACTAGTTTATGTATAAGAATTCTATATCTTTCAATTGAAGTTAAATTGATGTATATTTATTATTTTTATTTAAAAATAATATCAATAACATTTTATAGAATTAATTTTATCTATTAATAGACATTATTAATAAGTTTAAACGTAATCCACGGACCTTGTGGTTAGTTTTTTAATAAAAGTTGAATTAAGTTAACCCACCCCGATTTTAATTTTCATAAAAACTGAATTAAAAATGTTACGATTGAGTTGAGCCATGTCTAAAGTTATTTATTGGTAAGACTCGATCAATAAAATAGATCGAAACAACCCACTTGGCGTCATGAGAATAGTAGACATTGCTAAATATACGTCAAAACACATCTAATATAAATAAAAGTAAGAAATAAAGTAACTGCACTAAGCTTAAGTATGTGTAGCGTTTATCTATCCTCTCACCAAAGTCAACTAAAGATTGCAAGACCTACATATATAATATGAAAAACATCAGTAACAGGTGGTAAGCAAACATATTTAAACAAGTGTCAACGCGCATACACGGCTAATGTTCATATTCATACATACAATACTTACGCCCTCACATCCTCCATATTATACCCATCACGGTACTCGAGTGGAAAGAAGAACGATTAAGTTACTGCCACAAATTCTGGAAAAGTGTTGCATTATGCAGTACCCTTATAGTCCGCACTACCTCAAGGTTTGAAGAAGTACTAGTGTAGTCCATACATCTCATCTCGTACACACTCTTAGTCGTAAAAGCTGTAAACCCTTATATTTATACATATAGGCTCGGGAGAGGATTTAATACTTCGTTTCTAGATCTTATCTTTCGAAAGCCATCAAGGGGTCACAATTTTGAAGTTTTATTAAACATGTGTAGAAAACATGGCTAAATGGCCCAACATTGGGGGGATCCAATAAAACGCTGCCAATGTCATCCTACATCTAAAACACAGTTAAACTCTACACGCAAGAAGTCAAGCAAGGACCAAGTAAAGGGAGAGTCCTACGGACCTGTGGTTGATGCTCCGAGGGCATCAATACATCTACGATGAGCATAGACTACGTAACCTACATTGAAACTCACTATTAAGTAAAATACTAACATCTCTATATGATGCATGTTTGTGGTGTGTGCTCACAATATCAATACATCCTAATAAATAACATAGAGCTAAATAAACCAACAACTAAACATCCAGCACGAAAGTTGAGACATAATAAAAGAAATAACAAATAAACAAATAATAAATAAATAAATACACTAATGAATAAATAGATAAATAATAAATATATGAAAATAATAATACTCTAATCATAAAGTAATAATATAATTATGCTATATAAATGCACGGCAAGCACGAGTAAATATCACTTATACGCATGTTTACTCGTTCTAGTAAATATATAAATAAATAAATACGTAATTATTATATTAAAAAAATAATTAGCTAATTATATTTAATCATGAAGAATAACAATATCATAGTTATGCAATATGAAATATGTAATTAAATACAAATAAATAATAGCATACACGTAACAAACAAATAAATTATAACACCCCGATTTCGGTTCACCTAAGAACCAAATCAGAAATGTTACATTCGAGTCGAGTCTTGTTTAAAGTTGTAGGTCAGTAAGACTTGATCGATACAATAGATCGAAACAACCTTCTTCGTGTCATGAGAATGAAATACATTGATAAATACATCCCAAAACACTTCAAATATAAGTAAAAGCATGAACAAAAATAGTGTTGAGCTCAAATGTGTGTAGCATTTATCTGTCCTTCCACCAAAGTCGACTCTGGATTTGCAAGACCTACATATATTACATTAAAAATGTCAGCAACGAGTGTTATTGGTCTGAAAAATAACTAATACAATCTGGTAAATGGGTTTTCCATTACCCACAAAAACTTATGAAACTTCAAGATTGCTTCACATTAGGTGGTAAGCAAACATACTTAAGCAAGTGCCACCTCGTATGCATGGCTAATATTCATATTCATACATACAATGCTTACACCCTCACATCTTCCATATCTCACCCGCCATGGTGCTCTAGTGGCAAAAGGAATAGTTAAGTTAGTGCCACAAATTCAGGAAATGTGTTATGTTATGCAGTACCCCATATACTACAGTACCCTCATATACTGCACTACCTCAGGGTTTAAATGAGTACTAGTGCGGTCAACACATATCTCCATACTGCTCACTCTCTTAATCGTGAAATCCGTAAAAATGCGCGTACTTATATAATAGGTTTAGGGAAGAGGCTTATATCATATATTTCTAGAGTTTCAATTCGAAACCAACAAGGGATCTCATCCTTGTATTTTTATTAAACATGTGCAATAGCACAGCTAAATGGCCTGACATTGGACGGATCTGATAGAACACTGCCGATGTCGTCCAACATCTAAAATAAGATTGAACTCTACACGCAGGGAGTCAGGCAAAGAGGGAGAGTCCTATGGACCTGTGGTCTAAGCTCCAAACACATCGACACATCTAAGGCGAGCTCGGACTCTGTAACCTACATCGTAACCCACTGCTAAGTAAAATACTAACATCCCTATATGATGCATGCCTGTGGTGTGTGCTCATATCAACAATACATCTTAATCAACAAAACAGTGCTAACAAACCTATAACTCAACATGTGGCACGTAAATCGAAATCTAATAATAATAATAAATAAATAAATAAATAAAATAAACAAATAAATACACTCATAGATAATTAGGTAAATAATAAATAAATGAACATAAATAATAGTCAAATAATAATATAATAATATAATTATACTATATCAAAACACGGTTAAACACGAGTAAATATCATATATACTTGTGATAGTAAACATATAAATAATGAAATAAACAAACGAATAAATAATTAAATTAATTAATTAATTAATTAATATATAAATGACTAATATTAATTAATGATGAAGAATATTAATATCAATATTAAATATACAAACATAAGCTTAAATATGCATAAATAATAACACGAGTAAGAAATAAGTTATAATCAATCAATTAATTAAATAAAATAAGATAAACATGAACAAAAAATATTAACTATGAATGTATACATTATCAATAACAATAATTAGTCATATAATCATTCATCATAGTCAACAAATATATAAATTATAAGAAATGAATAATCATGAATAAATAAAATAATAAATAAATAAACAAAAAATACTCATGACATCCAAACATGATGAACAATGTGAATATGCATCTAAACTAATGTATGGGTTCTCAAATTACCAAAAACGGTCGACAAACCACTACCGAAAACGAGCTGAACCAAATCAAACCATGCTAAACCGAACTGAGTTGGGCTAAGTCAACTTGGTCTGGGCTAACTAAACTATTGGGCTGGGTCGGTTGGGCTGGTCAGGATTGATGGACACGGGTTCGAACTAGCGGACTCAAGCACAACCAGGCATACAAGAATGCGGGTGGCGGACACTGTCACGGGAGGGGGCCAGTGCCCATCGCCAGAGAACAAAGATGGTGGTGCAATTGGGGTCGCCGTTGGTCGGGATCAATGAAAGGCGTCCCAATGAAGCTGTTGGTGGTGACAATTGGAGGAGTCTGGCCAATAGCTGGCCGGAAATTGGCAAGAAAGGCGTGGAATTGCCATCGGTTGTGGCAATGTCGATGGCGGCGATCGTAGCCGCAGCGGTAGTTGTGGCTGGTCATAAAATGAATATCTTGGCAAGATGAAGCTTTTGGGGTAGTCGACTTCACCAGAGGACAGTTGCTAGTGCCAGAAAGGGGTCCAAATGGGTGGCGGCGTCGGCAGAAATCAACAGCAAAAATGTCGTTACCAACAGTGGCACCGGTGCCTATCGTGTGCACTCTTTAATAGCCGACCGCGAGGCAGTCAAGGGGGTGGCGGTCTTGTGGCAGGGGCGAGGCAAAGATACGCCAGCGACAAGCCAAAATGGTGGCAGCAGTAATGGTAGAAAACTTCGAAAATAAATGGAAATAGTTGAAATATCAATGCGAGCAAACTAAGGTTGACATGGATGGCTCTATTCTTGCCATGTGGCACGATCTAAATGTTTGATTACTCATAATCTAGTGGGACCCACCTATCGGCATACGCAATATACATATGGACGAAATACTCGGATCAAAACTATCCACAGTCAAAACTGACTCGAGTCCTAAAATTGACCCTATATGCCGGAATCAAGGGAAGAAGGGTAAATGGGCCTCGAAACCCTAAACTCAATCGAGCAAGGCCCACAGGGAACAAACCAATGTTTTGAAATCCCTATGATGCACGTAACGAGATACCCTGAAAATTCCAAACAGAGACTAAACACTGCAACGGCTTATATTTAGGCCTAAACCCCTCGCTAACTCATAAAAATTATATGTATACCTCGTGTATTCACTAATAACTCATGCTCTACTCTATCATAACTAAAACTATTATATGCATGTCGGGCATACTCAGCCTCCATAACATGCTCATATGGTCATGGGGGACTCATACTCATATTCTTAAAATTGTTCTGGCTCGAGCTCACTTGAACCGATTCGAGACTGGTCTGAACTGCCAACTACAAGTGGGTAACACCCATACCCAAAGTTGGAGTTTTACAATAAATATATATATATATATACATATATATACAATTTAGTAAACATAATAAGACTAATATTCATAAGCAAATATAATATTAATAATAAAAATAATCATGTTAACATTCATCATATACGTTAAACATATAAATTAAAATAAATATACAATAATGAATAAATAAATAAATAAATAAATTCATAACATTAAAATATTCTAAATAATGTGAATGTGCATTTGAACTAATGTAGGGCTTCTCAAATTACCAAGAACGATTGAAAAATGGCCAAAAATAGTCGAAAATAAGCCGAACTGGACCAAACTAAGCTCAACCAAACCGAGTCGAATCAGTTGAACCAACCTAGTCTAGGTTAACTAGAAAATGGGCTAGGTTGACTAGGGGGACATGATGGACACAGACACGGGCTCAGACTGGTGGATTCGGGCTCGTTTATGTGGACATGAACACAGGCAACGCAGATGGGAACACAGGCAAATGAGCCAGACGGGGGCGACTGGTGCCCGTTGCCGGAAAACAGTGATGGTGGCATGGCAGAGGCTATCACCAGTCTCGATAAACAAAGGGGAGGATGAGGAACATAATTGCAGTGGACACTCGATGGCACTGAAAAATAACCTAAAAGATGGCGACGACATGATGACCATTGATAAAAACTCGGTTGCCGATAGCGATTGCGGCGGTGCCAATGGCAACCGTGGGTAAGGACCAATATCCAACCGCGAGGTGGTCACAACCGTGCCAATCCAGTGGCCGGAGGAGGGCCGTGGTCTTGTCGGCGGTGAGCCAAAGTGGTGGCGTGCTATGGGTGTAAAGCTCCGAAAATGTAAAAAAGTCATTGAAAATCAAAGGGAGAATGCTAGGGCTAACGTGGATGACTCAGATCTTGCCACGTGGCATGACCTAAATGTCTGACAACTTGTGGCCTAGTGGGATACACTTATGGGTATATGCAATAAACATTTGGCTGGAAAGCTCAGATTGAGACCGTCTGTAGTACCCCAATTTTGGTTCACGTAAGAACCAGAATTAAAAATTTTATGATCAAGTCGAGTAATGTTTAAAGTTGTTGGTCGATAAGACTCGATCAATAAAATAGATCAAAACAACCTTCATCGTGTCGGTAGAATGGAAGACATTGGTAAATATACGTTAAAACACACCAAATATAAATAAAAGTAAGAAAGAAAACAACTGTGTTGAGCTCAAGTGTATGTATCGTTTATCTATCCTCCCACCAAAGACGACTTAAGATTTGCAAGGCATACATTTATTATATGAAAAACGTCAATAATGAGTGTTACTGGTCCGAAATATAACTACTATAAACGGGCTAATGGGTATTCCATTACCCATGAAAACTTATGAAACTTCAGAATTGCCTCACACTGGGCGGTAAGCAAACATACTTAATCAATTGTCAGCCCGCATGCACGACTAATAATCATATTCATACATACAACGCTTACGCCCTCGCATCCTCCATATTACACCCACTGCGATACTCGATTGGCAAAATGAACGGTTAAGTTAATGCCACAAATTTTGGAAATTTGTTGCGTTATGTAGTACCCTCATACATTGAACTACCTCAGGGTTTAAAGGAGTATTAGTGTGGTCCATACATATCTCCATACCGCTCACTTTCTTACCGTGAAACCCATCAAAATGAGAGCACTTATATAATAGATTTAGGGAAGAGGCTTGTATCATATATTTTAGAGGTTAGTTCGAAATCTAACAAGGGATCTCATCCTTGTAGTTTTATTAAACATTTATAGAAACACGACTAAATGGCCCAACATCGAAGGGATCCGATAAAATGCCACTGATGTCGTCCTATGTCAAAAACACAATTAAACTCGCCACGCATGGAGTCAAGTAGAGATCAAAAAAAGGGCGAGTCCTACAGACTTATGGTCCAAACTCCAAGCACATCGACACATCTATGGCAAGCTCGAACTCCATAACCTATATCAAAACTCAGTGCTAAGTAAAGTACTGATATCTCTATATGATGCATGCTCGTGGTGTGTGCTCATATCATCAATAATTCTAATAAAGAAAACAATTATTAGCAAACCTATAACTAAACACGTGGCACATAAATCAAGATATAATAATAACAAATAATACTAAATAAATAAACATGAAAATACACTCATAAATAATTAGATAAATAATAAATACATGAACATGAATAATAGTCTAATTATAAAATAATAATATAATTATGCTATATAAATACACTAATAAACACGAGTAAATAACATATTTACTTGTGTTAGTAAGCATATTAATAATTTAAAAATTAAATAAATAATAATTCAATAAATAAATAAATTCTTAATACTTATTAATCATGAATAATAATAATATCATTGTTATACTAGGGGGGTAAGGGAATTGTCGAAAAGTGGGGTATCTCCGTCGCCGCCGCTGGTGACATCGCCGGCAGCGATTGCGGCCTCGGCTATGGTCATGGGTGGTCTCAAAATGGAGATCTCAATGAGATTAAGTTGTTGGATGGTTGGATCGGCCGTAGGTGGCTTGACAACAATGGAAACCGACTTCAAAAACTCCCTTCCAGGCAGCAACTGCAGCGGTGCAGGTGGCATGAGTGGTACATATGGAAAGCCGGCCACGAGGCGGTCATAGGTGTGCCGGTCCGGTGGCCAATGGTGAGGCGGAGACTTGCTGGCGGCAAGCCAAAGTGGCAGTGGTTTTATGGGTGTAAAGCTCTTAAAATGTGGGAAAGTTACTTAAAATAAAAGGGAGAATGCTAGTGGAACCCACTTATGGGTATATGCAACATACATATGGATGGAAAGCTCAGATCGAGACCGTCCAAAGTCAAAACTGACTCAAGCGAGAAACGAGGCAAGAATGCTAAGTGGGCCTCAAAACCCTAAACTCAATTGAGTTGGGCCTACACAGGCACAAACCGATGATTCGAAATCCCTAAGATGCATGTAAATGAGATACCCTGAGAATCCCAAACAGATACTAAACTCTGTAACAGCCTAGATCTAGTCCTAAAACCCTACCTAACTCATAAAAATCATATGTATACCTAATGTATACACCGATAACTCATGTTCTACTGCATCATAACTGAAACTATCATGTGCACGTCGGGCATACTCAACCTTCATAATATGCTCATATAGCCATCTAGGCTCATACTCATATTCTTAAAATAGTTCTAGCTCGAGCTCGCTCAAACCGACTCGAGACTGGCCTGAATTAGGCAAAGCTAAAAGTAGGTAAAACCCTAACCCAAAGCTATGTTTTACACTGCCAAAGTCAAAACTAGCCGAGTCCTAAAAGTGACTCTACATGCAAAATTGTTGGAAGAAAGTTAAATGGGTCTCTAACCCTCAACTCAATCAGGTGAAAACCTACAACTCAATCAAGCTAGGCCCACAGGGGCACAATTCGGTGATCCAAAATCCCTATGATGCATGCAAATGAGATACCTTGAAAATCCCAAGCAGATACTAAACACTGCAACTGCCTAGATCTAGGCATAAAACCCTCGCTAACTCATAAAAATCATATGTATACCTCGCGTATACACTGATAAATCACGCTCTTTTGTAGCCTAGCTCAAGCTATAAACTTCATGTCGGGCATACTCAGTCATTATAACATGCTCATATGGTCATCTAGGCCCCATACTCACGGTCTGAAAATTGGTTTGGCTCGAGCTCGCTCAAACCAACTCAGGACTAGCCCGAACCAAGCAAACTACAAGTGAGTAAACCCTTAACCGTTAAAAATTATGTGAATATGATTCACCGTTAAAAAGTTTATCTCACTTACCACTTCAAATAAATTTGTAACACCCCAATTTTGGTTCACCTAAGAACCGAATCAGAAATGTTACGATCGAGTTGAGTCATGTTTAAAGTTGTTTGTAATACTCGATCGATAAAATAAATCAGAACAACCTGCTTGGTGTCATGAGAATGAAAGACATTGTTAAATATGCTTCAAAACACATTAAATATAAATAAATGTAAGAACAAAATAACAGTGTTGAGCTCAAGTGTGTGTAGTTTGTATCTGTCCTTAGACCAAAGTTGACTCAACATTTCAAGACCTACATATATAATATGAAAAATGTCAGTAATGAATGTTACTGGTCCAAAAAATAACTAGTACATACTTGCAAATGGGTATTCCATTACCCACAAAAACTTATAAAACTTCAAAATTGTCTTACACTGGGCAGTAAGCAAACATTATCAAGCAAGGGCCGGCTTGCTTGCACGGCTAATGTTCATATTCATACATACAATGCTTATGCCCTCACACCTTTCATATTTCACCTACCACAGTATTCGAGTGGCAAAAAGTACAATTAAGTTAGTGCCATAAATTTCAGAAATGTACTCCATTACACAGTACCTGCACGCACAGCACTACCTCAGGGTTTAAAGGAGTATTAGTGTGGTCCATACATATATCCATACCGCTCACACTCTTATTCGTGAAATCCTTAAAAATGCGCATACTCATATATTAGGGTTAGGGAAGAGGCTTAGATCATATATTTCTGGAGCTTCAATTCGAAAACCAATAAGGGATCTCATCCTTGTAGTTTTATTAAACATTTATAGAAACACGGCTAAATGGCCCGACATCGGAGGGATCCGATAAAATGCCACCAATGTCGCTCTACGTCAAAAACACGATTAAACTTGCCACGCATGGAGTCAAGTAGAGATCAAGAAAAGGGAGAGTCCTACAGACCTCTGGTCCAAACTCCAAGCACATCGACACATCTACGGCGAGCTCGGACTTCGTAACCTACATCAAAACCCAATGCTAAATAGAATACTAATGTCTCTATATAATGTATGCTCGTGGTGTGTGATCAAATCATCAATACATAACAATAAAGAAAACAATACTAACAAACCTATAACTAAACATGTAGCACATAAATTGAGACATAATAATAATAAATAATAAATAAATAAATAAACAAAGAAATGCACTCAGAGATAATGAGATAAACTGTAACGACCCAGCCCAAAGTGCAACGTAATGGGCCAAGTCATTTCTTTAAAATGGGTACCCTGTAAGTTAAAGATCTATAGTCCATTCCCACTTATAAAGAGGATCTTCTCCCAGTAGGTATTAGTTGTGGGACTAAGTTGAGGGATCTCACAATCCACCCACCTTAGGAAATTTCATCCCTGAAATGCCTATTCTTGGCCCGTTGCTAGCCCCAACCCACTTCCTTTCTGGCCCGTGACCAGCAACCTAGCTAACGTTTCTAGTCTTGGCCCGTTGCTAACCCCAGCCCACGACCTTTTTTGGCACGTGACCGGTAGCCTAGCCAACGTTTCTAGTCTTGGCCCGTTGCTATCCCCAGCCAGCGACCTTTTTTGGCCCGTGACTGGCAGCCTAGCCAACGTCCCTAGTCCATCCCACCATCTAACACGGAACCAGGTCGGCTCTGATACCATTTGTAACGACCCAGCCCAAAGTGCAACGTAATGGGCCAAGTCATTTCTTTAAAATGGGTACCCCAGAAGTTAAAGATCTATAGTCCATTCCCACTTATAAAGAGGATCTTCTCCGAGTAGGTATTAGATGTGAGACTAAGTTGAGGGATCTCATATAAACAATAAATACAAGAACATAAATAATACTCTAATCATAAAATAATAATATATTTATGCTATATGAATACGCTGGTAAACACGAGTAAATATCATATATACTTGTGTTAATAAACACATAAACAATTAAAAAATTAATAAATAAATAATAATTTAATAAATAAATAAATAAATATATACATATATACGTATATATAGATACACAATTTAGTGAACATAAATAAGAATAATATTAATAAGTAAATATATCATTATTACTAATAAGTAATTATATAAACATGCATTATAATCAATAAATACACGAATAATACCAAATGAATAATAATAAATAAATAAATAAATAAATAATAAATAATAATCATAACATCCAAATATATTAAATCATGTGAATATGCATCTAAACTAATATGGTAGTTCTCCAATTACAAAAAACAGTCATGGTAGAAAACAAGTTGAACCAGACCAAACTGAGCTGAATCATCAGCCTAAACTGAATGGGCTAAACCAACCGGGTCTGGGTTAATTGGAAAATGGGCTGGGATGATTAGGTAGACCTGAACTGGACGAGCAGACTTGAACATGGGCTGGTGGGCTGGTGAACGAGAACAAGTAGACGGACACAAACACGAACATGGGCAAGCGACATGATGCGGCTAAACGGCCAAACAGGGATGGTGGTGCCCCGTTGCCAAAAAATGTAGACGGCGGCACGACTGGGGCCCACTGCTGGTTAGGATCGATGGCCCATGCGACGAGAATCATGATGGTGGTGGCGATCGGCGGAGTCTGGCCATTGGCTGGCCAGAAATCAGCTGGAAAGGGGTGGCATCGCCGCCATGTGTGGCGACGACACTGGCGGTGATCACAGCCATGGCAGAGGTCGGTGTTGGTCTCAAATGGAAGATCTCAACGAGGGAAATCTGTCGGGGTGGTCAGATCGGCCAGAGCTGGCTCGCTGTCGCCGGAAAATGACTCGAACAGCGGCAACTACAGAGGAAACCAGCTTCAAGAACTCTATCGCCTGCTGCAACTATGGCGGCACCAGTGGTCGTGAAGGGTATGGATAGAAAGCCACCTGCGAGGCGGTCATGGGGGTGCCAGTCCGGTGGCCAGGGGTGAGGCGAAGACTCGCCAGTGGTGAGCTAAAGTGGTGGCAATGCTAAAGTGAAAACATCCAAATCGAGGGACATCACTGGAAATAAATGGGTGGAGCTAGGGTTGAGTGTACGGCTTAGATCTTGCCACATGGCATGATCTAGATGTTCAACAACTCGTCACCTAGTGGGGCCCACCTATGGGTATATGTAATATACATATGGACAGAAAGCTCAGATCAAGACCATCCAAAATGACTCTGTAGGCGGGAACCGAGGGAAGAAGGCTAAATGTGCTTCAAACCCTGAACTCAATTAAGTTGGAAATATAGGGGCACAATCCAATGATCTGAAATTCTTATGCTGCATGTAAATGAAAATACCTAGCAAATCCCAAATGGATACTAAACATTGCAACATCCTAGATCTAAGCCAAAAATCCTGACTAATTCATAAAAATCATATATATATATATATATATATATATATATATATATATATATCGTGTATACACTGATAACTAATATTTTATTATATCATAGCCGAAACTATCATATGCATGTCGGGCATACTCATCCACTATAATATGTTCATACGGCCGCCTAAGCTCATATTTATGGTTTAAAAATTGGTCTGACTCGAGCTAATTCGAACTGACTCGATATTGACCCGAATAATGAAAAACTCAAATCAAATAAAATTCTAACCCGGACAAAGGGGTTTTACAAAATTTACAACTGCAGGGATTACGCCTAATACGCAGAAGTATGGACGCAATTTCATTTTAAGAGAAAGAATAAATATATATAAAACTAAGATAAAGAACCTGGGTTACCCGTAATGCGTGAAGTATCGACGTAACCTGATTTTAAGAGAATAATAAGTATATAACTAAGATAAAAGAATGAGTAACCGATAAAATATAGAAGCTCATATTTGTCCGGGGAGAAAGAAAGAAAAGAAAGCCGGCCACAAATAAACCATGGAGATAACTGAGCAGCAGCTAAAGGCCTTCGACGGCACCGACGGCGACAAACCCATCTACGTCGCCATCAAGGGTCGCATCTTCGACGTCACCGCCGGCAAGTCCTTCTACGGCCCCGGCGGCGCCTACGCCATGTTCGCCGGCAAGGACGCATCCCGCGCCCTCGCCAAGATGACCAAGAACGACGAAGACGTCTGCGGCTCCCTCGACGGCCTCTCCGACAAGGAGCTTGGCGTGCTCGCCGACTGGGAGAAAAAGTTCGAAGCTAAGTACCCTGTTGTCGGTCGCCTTGCTTAGTTTCGATCAACTACCGCCCTGTTTACCTACTCTATTTGTGTTATGGTTGCCTTATTGGGATGTAATAATATGATCACCTTGTGACTGCTCGTAATGTTTGTTTGTGTTTGCTGTGATCAGGTTTACATGCTATGATACTCACTCACCTTTGTGAACTGGTATTAATCATCCTTATAATGTTTTGATGCATTTTACTTTGAGTTGATTCTTTTTTTATCACTGCTTCTATTGTTAGATTTAATGGCTTGTAAGTCAGGTTGAATTAGTTTACAAGTGCCACACAGAGATTAATGATAATTCGGAGTAATTTGAAGTACCTCATAAAATGGATAATTTGGAGCACCGCATAAAGATAAGGGATAATTCTGAGTAATTTGAAGTATCAGATAAAATTGGTGCTAAATCAGGGTAAGATAAACTGTTAAAATATCACTTAAGGATTATTTTTAATTCCCGGTAATTTTAAGTACCAGAAAAAGATGAGTGCTAATTCAATGTAATTTGAAGAGATTTGTTATTTTGAATATTTGTCAGAACTTTATTGGTAGTATCTTGGGAATCTCGAATTGAAGATAGATGGAATGTGGCGTAATGCTTATTCGTATTTTTATTTGAGCCATTGAAGGGCTTCCTGAAGAAAATCTACTCATTGAGATAAATCTCAGGTGCAGTGTTTTATTCCTTGGAAAATCTTAGAATATTTGGAGCAAATTAGGTTATTGTGATACATGTGGAGTTTATTTTAACAAATCAGATCGTAAGTTATTGGTTTAAGAGTTACCTATATTGTAGACGTGTGTCCTTCAATTACTTATTTTTCTTGAATTGGGCTACCCATGCATGTCAGAAGATTTTTTTGCATTTCTTGTAGTTTGTGTAATTTTCTATTTCTCAGTCCGGTGAACTGGTAGCAATTATTCTTAAATCTTGTTATAGTGCAAAATAGATTGATTATTACTTTGTTTCTTGCCTCTTTATGATCCGTGCTTAAATGAATTAGTTCAAATCTGGCACATATAGACTAGACCTAGATATTGGGCATTAATAGGGGCTCTTCTAACACGATATCTCAGTGATTTTAAATTGATAGATGAAATGTGAGACGCTCATAGTTATTTTTAAGGCTATTCTCGCCTTAAAACTCTTTAGAATGTTGAAGCAAGGTAGGTTATTGAGCTCTATATATATATATATCCCAGAGTTTATTTTTTGTACTTGGGATCATAGATGATTGTTTCAAGAGTAGCCTTATTTGGGAAGGGTGATTAAGATTATGCATAGGGTAGTTGCAAAGTCAATTAAGTCTTTGTGACCTATTGTTAGTGTTAGATCAGCCATATTTGCTGACCACCTTACTATCTTCCTCCTTCAAATTCCAAATAATACTCACCTTGTGATTAGGGCGTTTGGTTTATGCCTAAGCTGCAATAAAATTTACTGCTTATATCCATATTAGAAGATTCTGTCTTCATTTTTAGTTCAGTACGTAGAATTTTCTTCTTCTTTTTCACATTGATTTATATTAATACCCCTCGAAGATGATTGTGTTATACTGCAACAGTTTTGTTGAAAATCTTGATTGGACATAGTCAATTGAATAGTTTTATTGTCTAGAATTGTATATTCTACTTATGAAAAAGCATATGCTGAGTAAAGGACATAATACTTTGGTCCTAGGAAGGATGTTATGACTATTTTATGTCAAGGGATGGACCAGGATTTTCTCTTTTTGGAAGGAGAGATGTCTCTGGTGCTGGCTTTCTGCTTGAGTTTTGCACAAATTTAAAAGGAAGATTAATCATGCAAACACACTAGGTGGTGATTGTTATGCTTGTAGTTTGATTGTAGTATGCGAAGTTACACTTATGGTAGATGTTGCTTCTTGCATTTCAGCTAAGCAATTATTTGATATGTTTGATATAATGGGGCCAATTAAGTGATCAAATATTTTTTTCCTTTCTTCTTCTCTATTGTTGTTATTGTTATGTAATCTTAGACTTGAGTTTGTTTAGTCTAATTTTAAATGGACCCTAGTTTGGTTTCCTAATTTGTTTCAAGGGCAACTACCCCAACTTTGAGTTTATTGCTCTTCATCTTTGATTTTTAACCATAAATCCTTTCTCTGCTTTTTGTTGTTTAATGATGGGATTTACGCCAGAAATAGCTTACCCTTTTGGGCATGGTTTTAAGCTATGCAATGCCACTTTGTATACATGTACCGGCTAAGGATGAAAAGAGCGTGATGTTTTAATGATACGTAGTTGACAAGAAACTTTATCATGATGTAATATAATTTCGCATGTTATCATGATGTATGAAAATGTGATACTCTTTTGAAAGTTGTAATTATAAATGAACAGGATAAGAAAGTGGGTCAAGACCCAACTTAAAGAAAAGGCTTTGGTTAATGTAAATGATATGCGTAACAGTGTGGTTGCTTATGAATTCTTTATAAATATAATAATGATATATTTATATTGTTGACAGGGTGACCCTTATTGCACATCTAGGAAAACCTTGTCCGTTTTAATTTCAGAATCGTTGTTTTTGGATTTCGATTTGTGTTTGACTTATTTGGAAATGTAATTTCGATTGTCATATCATACATATAGGACCATGTTGGATGTTGAGCATTCCATGCACACATTGTGTACTTGTTGTTCCGTATTAAGACGTCGAGAATAGATCTTTTTTGCTGAGTTGGGTTGACCGATTTAATTAAGTGAACAATGGTTCGGTCCGTAATAATACTTCCAATTGGTTTGAGAGTGAAGTAGATTTGGGGTGTGACAAGTAAGGTCGGATGTCCCGGCCGTGCTCCAGCTAGGTCTACCCACCTGAGGCTTGGCCAAATTTGGCCACGTGATCAGATCTGGATGTGCGTGAGTGATTGAATCTAGCAGACTGTGACGGTTAACCAAAAAGAAGTCATTGACGGCGACGGAGGAGGGAGGAATGCGGAGTTAGATTTAGGATTTTGGAACCAAAAAAAGTTTACATGATTACTAGACCAAAATAATTTCTTGTCCCAAATCAATTTTGCTTTTATAGCGTTTCGGTCTTTTTCTCGCACACCATTAATTCTGGCACCACAAATCTTTCTCCTTCTCATACTCGCCCAAATTTCTTCGCTTTTGTCTCCTACTCGCCCCAAAGCTCATCCTCATCGCCTTCTCCTTCCTCTCTTACCCGTATAAAACTCTTCACTTTTGTTTCCTACTCGTTGAAAACTTAATATTAGTCAATATTTACTTTTATTTATTTAAAATAAATATTTTAACTAATTATATATTAATATTTAATTTTAAATTTTAAATTTTTTTCATAAATTTATTCTTTTTTATAATTTCAATGAGCAAGATATTTTTTAATATGCTCTGAACATTTGTGTTTAAAATTAACTATTTATTGATATTTGCATCTCAAATTATTTTATACTTCTTCATGTATTATTAATTAAATAAAATATATGGCATATTAAAAATAATACAAATTTAATGTACAACATAATCTACTTACATAACGTTTAGATGGAATTTTGGTGATCAAAATTGTAGGGTCATTTAGAAGTTTAAATATTTTTGGTATAAGATAATTCACATTGGGCATTTAGTATAAATATTTAGTTTTGATATTGACAAAATAATATTTATCAGAAATATTTAACTAAGAATTCGATGTTTTTGCAATATTTTTAATTGTAAAATTATTTTATGTTTATTTATTATACTTTATTTAAAAGAATTATTTTAGGTGTTTTAATGTTATATATATTTTTAGTTTATTTCTTAATAAAATTTCAAAAGTTTATAGTCCACGCATAGTGTAAGGTTGTTTGAAAGTTTGAATCTTTTTGGCAAATACAATTTATATTGGCATTTAATATAAATATTTAGTTTTGATTTTTAAAAATTGATATTTATAAGGTATTTTCAATTAAGAATTTGTTGATGTTTTTTCTTAGATTTTAATTATAAAATTATTATAATTTATTTAATATATTTTATTTAATAGGTAAAATTTTTAAAGTTTTTATGTTATATACTTTTTACCTTATATTTTAATAAAAAATTTGTGAGTCATGGCCACACATTAATCTGCTCTTAATTTTTATCAAATTTAGGTCGTCGATGATCCCAACAAAATTGGGTCACAAAACTCTGCCAAATGAGATAATCTACCATGTAAGGTTTTCTGCCCTTGGCTAACAAACACATTATATATATATATATATATATACTCTACCAAATGAGATAATCTGCATGTAAGGTTTTCTGCCCTTGGCTAACAAACACATTATGATATATATATATATAGTATATATATATATATGAGAGAGAGAGAGAGAGAGAGGAAAAGGGGTTGTTGTGTTGAAGCACAGCCATCATGGGTGTGCTTGAGTTTTGATCAGGCTGTTCAAAACACATCCGACGGTTAGAAAAAGCTTAAGGCTTTGCATTCCAAAGCATGTTGTGATCCGACTTCATCCCTGCCGGCCGCACCTACCGCCACCGCCTCACCGTCAACAACCTCCGCCCAGGCCTCCACAAGACACCTCACAGCGTCGATGTGGATGAAGAGGAGGACCTCGACTTCGAGACCGATTTCTAGGCGTTCCTCCACGAGTTCGACGATGAGGAGCACGACGAGGCAAATATGATACTTTGGAGTAGCTAAGATGGAGGAGGCACAAATCGATTCCAGATCTCCATCCCCTTCGCCGCCCCGCCGCCTCACCCCGCATCCAAGTTTTGAGCCAGAGCCTTGGCCCACCGCCCTGCCGCCTCACCATGGCATGGCACAAGCTCAAAATGAGGACGGGAAGAAGACGGGATGTTGATTCTACTAGAAATTGAGAGCATTCAATTTCTAATTGATTTGATTATGGTCATTTCTATAGCAGTTTTTGTGTGGGAATTTTGTCAATTTCAGTTGTATTGAAACTGGGATGTTGATTATACTGGAAATTGAGAGCATTCAATGCATTATTGTAGGCATGCTCGAATCTACACTATGATCATTTATTCTGGGAATTGATTCTGCTTTTAATCCGGTGAATGGTGTGGTGTCATTGTTGCATTTGTGTTTAATTTGTTTCTGGTGCTTACTACTACAATTTATGTAGACGAACTGTTTGTCGGTTTTCTTCTTCATTGAATCTAGGATGTCGATCTTGCTCGAAATTGATAGCATTAAACCCTTTTAAAAAGTTGCAGCATGCAATGGATTAAATAAACATGGTGTTCTGCGTAGCTTTAAGTTGTAAACAGTAGTCAAATCAGTGCGAATTGCCTATACAATGTGCTTAGTGTGCTTGAAATTGAAGGAAAATATTGGTGAGGTACTACTGAAAATATTTTCAGCACTTACATGTTAAAATTTTCTTAGTGGTGTGATTGTGCATTTTTCTTTGTAGCCATACGACTGGGACTTCCATTTGTTCCACCTTTTCTTGGGCAAGATGGAGGAGCTGTTGGATTGATTCAATCAGGAGAAAGGGAGGGGAATAGGCTAGGGATGGTCACCTGAGGTCGTCGCCATGGTTGGTGGCCAGCAGCGACGCGTGCAAAGTGGGCGGCAGTGGGTAGCCGGGGAAGGAAAATGGTAGGGAGAGGGGGAAGGAAGGGAGGCGGTGGCGAGGCGATGACGGCATTGGCCGACGGTGTCGCTTGCTAGCAGTGGGTAGCCGACGGCGAGGTCACTGGCTTGGGTGGCATAGCAAAATAGGGGGTGGGTAAATAAAATATCGGCGCAGCAACATAAGGGAGAAGGAAATGGGCAGGGGTAGTTTCATAATAAAAACTTTACTCGGTCCCAACTCTGAGTCAAAATTACAAAATACATCCCAAAAATATAAAAAATACAATAAAATACTATAAAATAAAATGATCGAGTTCTAATAGATTATTTTATTTTATGGTATTTTACTCTATTTTTTTATATTTTTTGAGATATATTTCGTAATATTGACTCGAGCCCGGAAGGAAATGGGTAGGAATAGTTTCGTAATAAAAACTTAACTCATTCTCGACTTGAGTCAATATTACGAAATAGATTTCGAAAAATATTAAAAGTACACTAAAATACTATAAAATAAAATAATCGAGTTGTAATGGATTAATTTTTTTATATGAAATTTTACTCTATTTTGTTCAAATTTTTGGAGATGTATTTTGTAATATATTGACTTGAGTCGGGAAGGAAATGGTGAGAGGTAGTTTTATAATAAAAACTTTACTCGTTTTCGACTCGAGTAAATATTACAAAATATATCCCAAAAAATATAAAAAATAAAGTAAAATACTATAAAATAAAATAATCAAGATCTAACAGGATATTTTATTGTATTTTTTAATATTTTTTGGGATCTATTTCGTAATATTGACTCGAGTTGAGAGCGAGTCATATTTTTATTACAAAACTACCCCTGCCCATTTGCTTCTCCCCTCTTTTGCAGCGCTAATACTCTGTTTTCCCACCCCATGTTTTGCCGCGCTACCCGACCTGCCGACAACCTTGCTGCCGGCCACCCGTAGCCAGCCAACGACACCGCCGGCCAGTGCCGTCACCGCCTCGCCACCGCCTCCCTTCCTTCTCCCTCTCCCTATCGTTTTCCTTCCCCGGCCACCCATTGCCGCCTTGCACGCATTGCTGCCAGCCACCAACCACGACAACGACCTCCGACTACCATCCCTAACCTTATCACCCTCCCTTTCCCCTGATTGAATCAATCCAACAGTTCCTCCATCTTGCCCAAGAAAAGGTGGAACAAGTGGAAGTCCCAGCCATATGACTACAAAGAAAAATGCACAATCACACCGCTAAGAAAATTTTTAAAAAGCACATGTAAGTGCTGAAAAGATTTTCAGTTAGTACCTCATCAATATTTTCCTTCAATTTCAAACATACTGTGCAGGCAATTCACACTGATTTGACTACTATTTACAACTTAAAGCTATGCAGAACACCATGTCTATTTAATCCATTGCATGCTATAACTTTTTAAAAGAGTTAAATGTTATCAATTTCTAGCAAAATCAACATCCTAGATTCAATGTAGAAGAAAACCGACAAACAGTTCCTCTACATAAATTGTAGTAGTAAGCACCAGAAACAAATTAAACACAAATGCAGCAATGGCACCACACGATTCACCGGATTAAAAGCAGAATCAACTCCCGGAATAAATGATCATAGCATAGATTCGAGCATGCCTACAATAATGCATTGAATGCTCTCAATTTCTAGTAGAATCAACATCCCAGTTTCAATACAACTGAAATTGACAAAGTTCCCACACAGAAACTGCTATAGAAATGACCATAATCAAATCAACAAGAAATTGAATGCTCTCAATTTCTAGTAGAATCAACATCCCGTCTTCTTCCTGTCCTCATTTTGAGCCTGTTCCCTGCCATGGTGAGGTGGCAGGGTGATGGGCCAAGGCTCTGGCTCAAAACCTGGACGCAGGTGAGGCGGCAGAGCAGCAAAAGGGATGGAGATCTGGAATCTGCCTGCGCCTCCTCCATCTCAGCTACTTCAAAGTATCATATTTACCTTGTCGTGCTCCTCGTCATCGAACTCATGGAGGAACTCTTGGAAATCGGTCTTGAAGTCGAGGTCCTCCTCTTCATCCACATCGACGAGGTAGAAGTCGACGTCGGAAGGTGCCTTGTGGAGGCCTGGGCGGAGGTTGTTGACGGTGAGGTGGAGGTGGCGGGTGCGGCAGGTAGGGATGAAGTCGGATCACAACATGTCTTTGGAATGCAAAGCCTTGCTTTTTTTATTGTCGGTTGTGTTTTGAATGGCCAGATGAAAACTCAAGCACAACCAAGATGGCTCTACTGCAGCACAACAACCCTTTCCTCTCTCACACACACACACACACATACACACACTCTCTCTCTCTACTCATATATATATATATATATATATATATATATATATGAGAAGCACTTCCCTGCGCCAGAGGCAAGGAAGCTTATCTGAGCCAGATATTAATTCTGGCTGTCCGATTACAAGAATGGCCCAGATCTATTGGTTAAAAAAAGAAATTAAAATTTAATCTGGGCCATTCAATTACATGATCAAGTCCGGCCGCAGCTACCTACTGCCCACTGGGAGGAGTTGGTCGCCGCCGTCATCACCCAATCCCTCCTCCGACTCCTCGAGGGCCGACGGCGATGGCAACACCAACAACACCCGGTGCCAGCGTTGAGGGCGGTGGGAGGCGCGGGCGGAGGAGGGGAGCGTCCGCGGGTAAAGGAGGTGGCGGCGAGGCAGCAAGGGTCAGAGGTGGTGGCGAGGCAGGGCAGGTTAGAGGCATCAGCCGGGGCAGGGAGAGTCGGAGGCGCCACAAGATGACGGAGGCTTGGGGAGGGAGACGGTGGACACAACTGTGGCGGGAGATCCGTAGGCGGCGGCAAGGCAGCGAGGGTCGGAGGCGGCGGTGGGGCGCGAGAGCGAGGCTCGAGGCGGCGGCCGAGGTAGCGCGGGTTGGAGGCAGCAGTCGAGGCAGCACAGGTCGAAGGCGCCCCTGCCGGCCCCCTCCTTTGCCTCCCCATCTGTCCGCACCCAACCCCCTCGCCTAGCTGCCTCCCCGCGCACCCCCCCCCCCGGTCATCCCTTCCCCTCCCTTTCCGCCCCGCTCCACCCCTTGCCGACGCTGACCATAGCCCCCCGTCGCAGTCCCCTGCCTTCGCCGATGCTGGCCCTCACCCCCGTCCCCACCCGTCATCCCCTCCTCTCCCCTCTGTCCCGCTCCCCCCCGCCCCCATCGCCCTCCGCACAGTTCCCCCTCCGCCAGCCCTATCCCCGCCTTCCTCGCCCACGCTCCCCCTCACCTTGTCCCCCTCCGCCTCTCCCCCTTTGCCAACCCCCCGTGCCCCCTCCCCTCTGCCCACCCCCCGTTGCCCCTCCTCCCCTCTCCCCCTCCCCTCCGCCCACCATCCCTGCCCGCCCCGCCCCACCCATCACCTGCCCAGCCGGCCGTGGTCAAAACATGCCCACCGGCGAACAAGGGAGGAGAAATTTTTATTTTATTTTATCATCAAATCTGGGCTGTCCGATTACATGGACGGCTGAGATTAGAATTTGGGGCAAGAAACTTTTCCTGCCCCTTGCTCTAGAAAACATTACCCTATATAGTATATATATATATAGGAAGATGATGGAGTGCGCTGCCCACTGTTGGCAGCGCACCATACGCTGCCAACTGTGGGCCATTGGATTTGATCCAACGGCCCACAACTACCCGCCATCCCCCCCACCACCCCTTGCCACCACCACCCACCCCCTCCGCCCTGCCTTCCAGCTCGCCGCCCCACCCGCCCTTGCCGCCGCCCCCTTCCAGCAGCCTTGCCCTTGCCCCGCCGACCTCCTGCCGCTCCCACTGCCGTGCCCCTACCCCCGCCGGCTGCCCTGCCCCCGCCCACTCCTCCGGCGGGGCGGGGAGGGGGCGGTCGCGGCGGGTGGGCGCATGGGGGCGAGCAGCGGCTACTGACCGGGCACCGCGCTGGACGCGGGTGCGGCTGTGGGGGGGGGAAGGCGGTCAGCAACGGGAGGGAGTATGGGGGAGGGAGACAGCGGCTACTGAGGCGGGGGCACCGCCGGCGAGACACGAGGTGCGAACATGGTGGGGGTGTTATCGACTCGAGTCAAATTTAAAAGAAATAAAATAATTTTGTAATAAAAACTTAACTCGATCCCGACTCGTGTCAATATTAAGATATAAATTTTTAAAATAATTTACCATAAAATAAAAACTTGAATCGGGCCGGACTCAAGTCAAATTTAAAAGAAATAAAATAATTTCGTAATAAAAACTTGACTCGATTGAGACTCGAGTCAATATTAAGATATAAATATTAAAAATAATTTTAAAAATAAAGTACCATAAAACAAAACCTTGACTCGATACTGACTCGAGTAAACATTAAGATATAAATTTTAAAAATAAAATACCATAAAATAAAAACTTGACGCGATTCGGATTCGAGTCAAGTCAATAAAAATTCTCTTATATCAACTCGAGTCAAGTCAATATTATGAAATTGATTTTAAAAATAATTTTAAAAATATAAAATAAAACTTGACTTAGTCCTGAGTAGAGTCAATAGTAAGAAATTTTTTAAAAAAATTAATTTTCTAATATTTACTCGAGTCGGTATCGAGTCAAGTTTTTATTTTATGGTATTTTATTTTTAAAATTATTTTTAAAATTTATATCTTAATATTCACTCGAGTCAGTATCGAGTTAAGTTTTTATTTTGTGGTATTTTATTTTTAAAATTATTTTTAATATTTATATCTTAATATTGACTCAAGTCGTGATCGAGTCAAGTTTTTATTACGAAATTATTTTATTTCTTTTAAATTTGACTCGAGTTAGGCCTGATTCAAGTTTTTATTTTATGGTAAATTATTTTTAAAATTTATATCTTAATATTGACTTAAGTTGGGATCGAGTGAAGTTTTTATTACAAAATTATTTTATTTCTTTTAAATTTGGCTCAAATTATAACCCCCTCTGCTCCCCTCAGCCCCTCACCCCTCCGCCATGCTCCCCGAAACCACACGCCTCCCATCGCAGCCGGCCTCACTCACACCCACTGGCGGGTGGGGGGGGGGGGGGTGAGGCAGCGGCGGTAGGAATAGGTCCAGCTAATTCCTACCAATTCTTGATTAATCTAAATAGGTCTAGCTTTAGTAGGAATTAATTTATCTGTAAATCCTTCCTCATAAGGAAGAGAAACTTCATATTTTTTCGTATTCCAGAAAGCACTAGGCAAATCATTACATAAGTCTTTTTAAAATAAATTCTTCATATCTGTAACTCTATTTTGAATATTGGGTGAGTTTATTTTAGTTTCCAATATTAAATTATTAACTTCTTCTTTTAAATAATTTATTTATTTTATTTTACTTTTATATTTATCTTTCATTCTTGAAATAAAAGATTGTCTTTTAGGAAATTCAAGTTTAAAGGTTACCTCTTTCCCTTTTAGATGAGTATGTATTTCAACTTCATCTATAAAGAAAGGTTCTATTAAAGCTGTAAATGGATTTCTTAAAATAACTTCAAATCCAATATTTTTTACTAAAATAAAAGTTAAAAATATACAAACATCACTAATACATACTACTACATTAGGAAGTTTATATCTAACTTTTAATTGTTCATCATTGACTGCTGAAAGACTTTGAGTTGTCTTTTTATAATATTTTGTAGGAATTAATCCTCATTCATTTTTAGAAAAACTTGGTTCCTCTTCTGTACGCAAAGTATGAGGTATATTGCGCTCATTCATGAAGTTGAGTATGAACCTAATAGAACAAAGTGTTCTAAAGAATTTATGAATCCTAGAAATAAAAATTTTAGGAGATGGTATTTTTCAACTTTTAATGAAAATCAATTAAAAGAATATAAAGAACAATATTATGAAGATTAAAAACATTTAGGGTATGAAATTCCATTCAAAAAGTTGTTTAAATCTTTAGTAACTCCTAAAATATTGGTTAATAAAGAAACTCGTTCTTGGGATACAAATGAGGGGAAAACTATTTAAAGTAAACATCCTCTTGTAGGAAGTATAAAATATGGAAATATAGAAGCAATGTCTTTTGTTAAGATTGAAAATAAACAAGAAGACATAGCTATAATTATAAAACAAAATAATTATATACATATGCATTTACAGACTATAGCATCTCAATTATCTCATATGGAAGATACATGGTTTCCTAGAAATAAAGGAAAAGAGAAAATTGAGGAAGAACTTATTAATCCAGTTCTAATTAAACCTCCAATTTTAACTACTAAGTTTAATATAAGATCTCCCATAAATAATGAATTCTTAGAAAATTAATAGAAAAATTAGGAACATTAAAAATAAAAGATTATGTAAAAATAATTCAAGGTTATGAATCAGAAAATGAATTAATAAATCAATTTTCAGAATCTATAAATGTAACAAGACAAGTGTCTTTACCTACAACTAAAAATTATTATTCTAGACCAACTCTCTGCTACTATATTATTTGAGGAAAATGGTTATCAATCATTATTATATTATGATGGAGAATCAGTATATGAATGGAGTTTGGATAGATTATCTGAATATCAAATAATAACTACTCTACATAATATGTTAATGTATGCAACAATATATAAAACCAATAATAATTTAAATAGATAGATTTTAGAAATGATTATTGCATGATTCTCTGGCCAACTTAAGGGTTGGTGGTACAATAATCTTTCTTAAATACAAAAGATAGATATATTAGGAGCAACTAAACTCGAACCTAATACAAACCAAATAAGAGAAGATTTTGTCTATACATTAGTACAAACGATATTACATCATTTTTGTAGGTGATATTAAAGGACTTAAGACTTAAGGACTTAAGTCATTACAAACGATATCTTTTTAATGACTTAAATTTAAAAAATCAATTAAAAAGCAAAGATTATTGGGGAAAAAGAATTAGGAGAATTTTGTCAATAATTTGGAACAGTAATAACTCCTAAATATCCTTCTAAAAGGACTAAACTGCATAAGGGTAAAAAATCTTTTATTCCTTATAAAAGGAAGAAAAGTAAAGAGAATAAAAATATAAAACCTGAAAAGGTTAATAAGAAAAATAAACCTTCTAGTTCTAAAATTCCTTTAAACCATTAGTCTGTTGGGATTGTGGTAAAACACGACATACTAGAACTCAGTAGTAGATTAAAAAGAAAATCAGAGAATTAAATATTCCTGATGAAGAAAATAATAGATTCTATTACAGATAAAGAAGAAAAAGAAAATTTATAGAGAAAATAATAGAATCTCCAAAATCTAAAGAAAAACATATTGACAAACCTAAATTAAAACCTCAAGTAGAAGCTGCCTTAAAACCAGCTTATACAATGAATGAAGGTTTAGGTAGGTTAAAACAAGATAAACCTATAACTACTAATGAATTAATTAAAGAAATTACTGAACTAAAGAAAGAGATTTCTAATTTAAAAAGAAGAATTGAAATATTAGAATTAAATAATGATATAAAATCTGATAGTTCTTATAAGGATCAAGATGAAGAAGTAACTAAATTATTTGAAGAATCAAATAATTTTTAAATAGGGGAATCATCTAATCAAGAACCAAATTATTTAATTGTTATAGAACAAACAATAACGAGAATATAGGTCATTAAAATAAAAATAATTATTAAGGAAGAATTTAGTTTAGAAACTTTAGCCTTAGTAGGCACAGGAGCTGATAGAAATATTATTCAAGAAGGATTAATTCCTACAAAATATTATAAAAAGACAACTCAAAGTCTATCAGCAGCCAATGATGAACAATTAAAAGTTAGATATAAACTTCCTTATGCAGTAGTATGTATTAGTGATGTTTGTATATTTTTAACTTTTATTTTAGTAAAAAATATTGGATATGAAGTTATTTTAGGAAATCTATTTATAGCTTTAATAGAATATTTCTTTATAGATGATGTTGGAATACATACTCATCTAAAAGCAAAAGAAGTAACCTTTAAACTTGAATTTCCTAAACGACAATCTTTTATTTCAAGAATAAAAGATAAATATAAAAGCAAAAATAAAACAAATAAATTATTTAAAAGAAGAAGTTAATAATTTAATATTGCAAACTAAAATAAACTCACCCAATATTCAAAATAGAGTTACAGATATAAAGAATTTATTTGAAAAAGACTTATGTAATGGTTTACCTAGTGCTTTTAGAATAGGAAAAAACATGAAGTTTCTCTTCCTTATGAGGAAGGATTTATAGATAAATTAATTCTTATTAAAGCTAGACCTATTCAGATGAATCAAGAATTAGAAGAATATTGCCAAAAAGAAATAAAAACTTTGTTAAGTAATAACTTAATTATAGAATGTAAATCATCATGGTCTTGTTCAACTTTCTATGTGTTTAAGGCTTCAGAAATAGAAAGAGGAGCACCAAGACTGTGATAAATTATAAACCTCTAAATAAAGTTTTAAAATAGAATAGATATCCAATACCTAATAAAAAATACCTATTAAAAAGATTATATAATGCACTAATCTTCAGTAAATTTGATTTAAAATCTGGCTTTTGGCAAATACAAATTAAAGAAGAAGATCGTTATAAAACTGCTTTTAATGTGCCATTTGGGAAATATGAGTGGAATGTAATGCCCTTTGGATTAAAAAATGCTCCATCATAATTTCAGAAAATAATGAATGATATTTTCAATCCTTATGTTAGTTTTATAATAGTCTATGTTGATGATGTTTTGGTATACTCCAATAATCTAGATCAACATTTTAAATATCTTAATCAGTTTTATAAAATAACAATACATAATGGAATTTTCTTATCTAAATCTAAGATAGTATTAGTCCAAAGTTCTATAAGATTTCTTCGACATAATATAGAAAAAGATAATATTAAACCTATACATAGAGTAATAGAATTCTCTAATAAATTTCCTGATAAAATATTAGATAAAAATCAATTACAAAGATTTCTAGGAAGTCTCAATTATATTTCTGATTTTTATAAAGAATTAGCATTTGATTGTAAATTATTATTTCAAAGGTTGAAAAAGAATCCTCCTCCCTGGACGGAAGCTCATACCCTTATCCTTTCACTTTGAAAATTGTAGAAACTGATGCTTCAGATATCGGATATAGGGGAATATTAAAACAAAATATTAATAATAAACCTTTTATTATTAGATTTCATTCAGGCTTATGGAATGAAACTCAAGGTAAATATTCTACAATAAAAAAGGACATGCTTAGTATAGTAAATTGTATTTTAAAATTTCGGGATGATCTTTTAAATGTTAAATTTCTTTTAAGAATTGATTGCACTGCAACTAAATTTATATTAGAAAAGGATGTTCAGAATCTAGCAGCTAAACATATTTTTGCTAGATGGCAAGCCTTACTTGCTATTTTTGACTTTGATATTCATTATATTCCTGGTCTATCTAATTCCTTACCCGATTTCCTTACTCGTGAATTTCTGCAGGGGAATATGGACAAGGGCAAAGGAAAAATGATTAATCCTAATCACCCTCCACCTTTCTACAGAAATTACCCTCGTTTTCCAAAACCAAAACCTTTAGAGAAAAAGTCATATACAAATCTTAGTCCTTATATACAAAAACCCATTCCTTTACATATAAGTTATGTGGATTATTCTCCTGATCGTTTGGAACAAATGGATCCAAATGAAGTTGCTAAACAATACTGTCCTCTATATTCTCACTATCCAGTTATTTCTGGTAAGACGAGATTTTATGAACTAGTCTTACAAGATATGCTATCATGCCGTATAACTCATAAATATTATGGAGAGTCTCATAAATCAGTTCTTACATACCCAGAAGTTTATGAGATTAAAATATCTTATAGTAAATTGATTATATATAAAGTAGTGTCTATAGAAGAATATGGTCATCCTAATAGTATTAGGAAGTTTACTAATATACAACCTCCTCCAGGATTATTCCCAGAAGAGTATAATTAATGGGATTATATTGATGTGTTTGACAAAGCATTATTATACAGAAATCCTCAGAGTTAACATTCATGGTTTGTCAGACTTGATCTTCCCAAACCCTGCCATGTTCCAGTATGGTTTCATCAGTTGATGTCTGATTTTGGACCTGAGCTTGAATTTTTACCTAAATATTATAAACTTCAATACGATACATTTGCTCAGATGAACCACAAGAATTTTAAAAATCCATTTTTCTATTTTATAAGATATTATAGAATTCCATGGATTTTATCCTGGAATTTCTATTTTCATACCTTTGATGACAAGGGAATTCTGATTCCTTCACTGGCTCACCGCGTTTATATCCGATGGTGGGATAAATTCAGTATTTCTATTGTTATTCCTACAAAGAATGAATTATTTCCAGAGCCAGTTTCTCCCTTGCCAGGGTTAGTGCCTCCACCAGCACTACCCCCTAATGTATATGCTTGGTTTTTATAGGTACCAAAAGATAATTCTGAAATGCCTTAGGATGAAGCAGTTAAGTTTGCCTATTTACTCAATTCATATGGAGTAACACCACAATTGAAGGCTCTCCCTAATCCAAGACCTTTTGTCTCAGAAGATATTAATGTTCTGGATCCAAGACCTACAGAAAGTCCAAGCCAGGGAAACTTTGCCCAATCTCCGTGGGGTACGAAGGATTTGCAATGTAATTTATGTGGAAACATTGGACACACTTCAATTGTCTGCACCGCCTCTACATTTTCTGAGTCAGGACCTAAATGTTTCTGTTGTGGCCAAATAGGTCATACAGCTTGTCCATTGTCCAGCAATAGATAGATTTCCTACTCCTATGTGTAGTCGTTCTAATCAAGCTGAGTCGCATCAGTCCTCTTCTAATACAATTAATTTAGACTCTACTAAATCTCCATGGAGAAAAATTCATTTCTCTGTGGGTCCCTCTGTCCCTAGTGTGGTCCTTGCCATCCCCACCACTGTGGTCCCCACTCAGCCTACGTCAACTGGCGCCCAAGGTGGAGCCCACTCTGTAATCGGTTACTTGGGTACCCAGTTACCTCTCTAAACACTTCTCTCTCCAGTTTATAAATGCATCCCTCTTCTCTCACTGGGAGGTATCTTTTAGAAAGCCGAAGAAGCTCTCAAATAGTAGTCTTGTAAGTTTGCTTTCTCAGTTTGATTTCAGCTTTATAGTTTTTGATTTCAAGTTTTCATTCGTCCTTCCTTAAAATCTTTCAGCTTTTCAATTTCTTCAATTGTCTAAATTTCTTATATAAGCTCATGTTTACGTTTTATTATAAGGAATCTTCTTTATAAACGTCCTCTTCAACTTTTCTTTATATCATTTTCATATTCTCTTTCTTATTTCATCAGCCGTCTGTCTATGTTTAAGTTTTTGAATTTCTATTTCAAACTTGTGTTATGATCTATATAGAAATGATTTCTTAGAGTCAGTTGCTTTGATTTGATCTGTGTCAATTTCTGTTCAATTTAAGATCAAAGTTGTGTTTTGAAAAAATTTTTTTTTAAGGTTTGATCTCTGCAGTAATTGTTTAAGTTTGATTTCCACAGTATTTGTTTGTATACTTTTGTATGTACTTAGTTCAGATACTAAGGAATTTGTAAGTTTGTATACATACCGTTATCTATATACTTATATATATATATATGTATTTGGTATTTTGTATGTATTGAGTGAATAGTGTATTTACCAAAAGTGAAAGGGAGTTTGTAAAAGTTACTTGAAGTAATAATAGTGCAAGTTACTGGTATGTTTCTTTCTCTTGATTGGTTCTTTTGAACCTATATGCATTTGATTATGATATAAAACTGTTTTCAATATTAAACTCCTGAAAAGGATATAATTTCCCCTTGAAAGGGTATAAATTTAAATATTGTCTTATTTATGATAGTTTTCCCTTTAAGGGTATAAGTTTTAACTACTGTTTATTTATAGTATTGTGTTTCAATTATGTTTATTAATTGTGTTAATTTATTGTTGTGTTTAAATATTAAATGCGTTGTTAAAAGGTGCTGAAAATCTATCTTAAGATTGACTAGAACCTTTTGAGATCCTGCGCTTTGTTTGTGGTATCAAAGGTCTTTGGAAACCTAGAGCCATGACCGAGACTTGGTGGCACAGTCTGGTAAGTCGACGCAAGGCCGTGGATAAGCGAAGTCGCAGTTTGAACTGCTAGGAAATTCTTAGGGGAGGTGTAGAATTTAGGAAGAAAGATGGCTTTCTTACAACAACTAGTCAAGAGATCAAAAGATCTAGAATGTTCTAAGATTACTGAACAACTTGTGTATAATAATATAGAACAACACTTAAATAAGTGGTCAATCCCTAAGGTAAAACCTACTAAAGTTTATACTAAGGGTTTATTAGAGTTTAAACAGGCTTATCTTATTAAAACTTTTGAAGAAAGTATTAGTTTACAAAACTTTACAAATAATTTATCTTTGATAAATAATAAAATAATAGAAGAACTAAGTACAGAATATAACTATATTCACTTAGGATTAGTACAGATAGTTGTAAAACCATTAACCAGAGATGGTTTAAATACATCTATATTACTATGTTTAAGAGATACTAGGTATAATAAGTTTCAAAATTCTCTATTAGGAATAATAGAATCCTGTTTAGGAACTGGACCAGTGTATTTCAATTGTTTTCCTAACTTTCTCTATCCGTAACAGATCCTCATCTAAAAGATACTTTGTGTTTAAATATAAAAACACAAGGATATGATATGAAAGAGGGATCACAAAATATTTGTATTATATACATAATATGCTTTAAGGCAATGAAATCAATTAATCTTAATGCTAGGTTAATGTCTCGAAAAGGAAATACTACATTATTCCAAATAGATACTAGTAAAGCTAATATTAAAATTCCCAAGACTATTAAGTGGAAAAAATAGTATCCTTAAAATTAAGAAAAGATCAGTAGAAGCCATTATTGAAGACAATAATAAGGATGTAAGTATTATTTTTAGAAAAAATAGTACATCAATTAAATTAAAATCTTTACATGATAAACAAGTATATATATATATATATATATATATATATATATAATGTTGCACTGCGCTACCATGTTTTAGTGTCTAAAGAAACTCGTTCTGGGGAGAATCAAGAAGGAAAAATGATATATAGTAAACATCCTCCGGTAGGTAATATTAAATATGGTAATATAGAAGCCATGTTCTATATTATTATAGACAAGTTGTTCTGTTAATTTAAACTTTTGAAAGTCAATTTGAAATCCTGCGCGTAGTGGTATCAGAGCCATTTAGAAACCTAGAGCCATGACTGAAGACTAGGTGACACAGTCCCTCCTTGTAAGTCCACGTAAGGCCGAGGTAGGCGAAGTGGCAATGTGGAAGTGGTTTCTGCTAGGAAATTCCTAGTTGGAAGTGTAGAATCTACGAAGAAAGATGGCTTTCTTACAACAACTTGTCAAGAGATCAAATTATCTAGAAAGTTTTAAAATAACAGAATAACTTGTCTATAATAACATAGAACAATGTCTTGATAAATGGTCAATACCTAAAGTTAAACCCACAAAACATATGTATAATATATAGAGTATGTTTCAAGGCTATGACATCAATAAATCCAAATGCTAGATTAATATCACGAAAAGGTAACACTACATAATTCCAAATAGATACTAGCAAAGCTAATATTGAAATACCTAAATGTAACACCCCAAATCCGGTTCACACTCGTGAACCGAACCGGCATGTTACCAGCCCCGGTTAGGTCGGCTCACCCGAACCTAACTCATACGGATCTAATCTCGGCGTCTTAAGATGTAGATACGACTTGTCATGCATGGATAAATTCATAAAACCCTAACATGATACTACATGGATGACATGCAACCAATTTTCACATCATTACAATTACGGTAAAAATCCTGAAATAAAACCGTCAGGGTCTCCCCTAAAAGTGTAATTATGGGCCCACCCCGTAGATAATATATATATATATATATATATATATATATATATATATATATATATATATATATATATATACATGCATCCATGGTTTCATTCACACAAAATCTAACATATCATGAATTAATTCTGAAGCTTGGGTCTCAACCCACTACGCTTCCACTGCTTAACTCTGATCATATGCTGCATTCTGTTATCGTGTCTTAGCATTTCATTCACATCATATCATCATGCTCAAACATTTAATCATGTCATTCACAATATAATAACATAATAATACAATATTAAACATTCAGAAATCTAACATGTGTGTGTACAAGACCTCATTGCTCCTCCGTCCAAGCTGGCTCCTCCAACTCGTGATTATTACCTACATATAGTATAAAAACACGTCAGTAACAAGTGTTACTGGTCCGGAAAATAAAATAACTATAACAAGCTGGCTATGAGAGCAAACTCTCATATGAAAGAAAACATCATACTCCATGTGAACTGCTAATATTGAAATACCTAAAACTATTAAATGGACAGATATAGTACTCCCAGAATCTTGGAAGTTAGAGAAAATAGTACCTCCTAAAATAGAAAAGATCAGTTGAAGCTATCATAGAAGAAAATAATGGAGATGTTAATATTATTTTCGGAAGACATAAGTACATCTACAAGATTTACTAGTTTATATGATAATCAAGCATCAAGCTCAAATGTTGCTGGAATTATCATGTCTGAACAAAAAATTCCACATGCTTTATATACAGATGAACCAAGTTTTTCAGAGATGGAATTAAAAATTAATAAAATAGAATATGAACCTAATAGAACAAAATGTTCTAAAGAGTTTATGAATCCAAGAAATAAAAATTTTAGAAATTGGTATTTTTCAACCTTTGATGTTAATCAAATTAAAGATTATGAAGAACAATATTATAAAGATTTAACAGAATTAGGTTATGAAATTCCTTTTAAACTCCAAAAATTTTAGTGTCTAAAGAAACTCGTTCTTGGGAGAACCAAGAAGGAAAGATGATATGAGTAGTAAACATCCTCCGGTAGGTAATATTAAATATGGTAATATAGAAGCCATGTCTTTTGTGAAAATCTGGATAACAAACAGGAAGATATAGCAATAATAATTAAACAAAATAATTATACTCATATGCATTTACAAACGATAGCCCCACAATCATCCCATATAGGAAGATAATTGGTTTCCTAGAGTTAAGAGGGAAAAGAGAAAATAGAGGAAGAAATTATTAAACCTGTATTAATAAAACCTCCAA